>ML412306.1:0-35558 GCA_005239525.1 Nicotiana knightiana | reverse complement strand
TATATATATATATATATATATGTGTGTGTGTGTGTGTGTGTGTGTGTGTGTGTGTGTGTTGGATCGGGATGCCCGCCTCAGCAGTTGTGTGTATTCATGGTACTTTCTGAGTACGAGTGTTTAGTGTGAACATGAGATACTGATAGTGGAGTTATGAGTGACTGAGAGTCTTGCCCGAGAGGCTTTATTGTGAGTGATACTATGCCCGAGGGGCTTATATTTTATGAAACTACTATTTTCACTCTTCTGTACACTGAGCCTCTGATGATAATGTGGGACAAATGTTTATATGCGAGATTTTTACAATGGAAACTGCAGTTTTATGAAATATTCGGAATGTAAATTCCTCACTTGATTATTCATTTCCACTATTACTCATTATATGGATTTACATGATTTATAAATGCTCGTCACTACACTCAAGTTTTTAGTTACTTTGATTACTTACTGAGTTGGCGTACTCACGTTACTCCTTGCACCTCTGTGTGCAGATCCAGGTACCAGACCATCTCACTAGTTGATTTTCGGACGTGCTTGGAGTTTGATCGAGGATCGAGGTAGCTGCTCATCGTCCCCAGCTCACCTCCTTTCCTTTCCTCAGTTCACAGTTTTTGTCTTTCGTACTTCAGACTTTTGTAGTAGCAAGTCACTTTATTGTACATTGTTTTTACAGTCCTAGATGTTCATGACATATGACTCCATGTTTTGGGGAAATGTATAAATTGTTCATCTCATTTTTCCATTTTAAAATCTGCTAATTTTGGGAAGTTATGAAATATTATGATAGTCTGTAATGGTTGGCTAGCCTAGTTCATTGAGAGGCGCCATCACGGCCAGCATAGAATTTGGGGTCGTGACAAACACATTAAGACATTCAACTCAAGTACGACCAAATCAGGAACTTACACCAAATAATCGGACATCAGGAGCTCGATTATAAGAAGAAGAGAGTTAGCCATACATAACTTAATTGAGTTTTCTTTAGAGATTTTAGATGATCCCGGTTTTAGAAACTTCATTATATTCTAACAATATCGAAAAATTGAACCCAAAATTAGGAGAATAGTCGTAATTCTAGCTCATTAGAGCATTTTGCCAATCACTAGGTATGCATTACCGTTCTTGGGCCTTTGATTAATCATTCTAACGTTCTTCCACCCATTCTTAGTTTACGACCTACCCTCCCATTCTAGGAATAAATGCATGCAAGAAACTTACCTCCCCCACACCACATTTACTTCACAAATTATTTCCCCCTTTACTAGACTTTTGAATTTAGAGGATATGGTATAGGTTCTTACCTTCAATCTATTCTTCAATCTTATGGCCTTCTTGAAAATCTTCAAGCATTTAGTATGATGATGAATATTAGTGGATGGATGATCTCTCTCTCTATCTAAGAACCCTCTTCCTCACCGTATAAAATCATAACATAGCTCAAAATGATGTGGGATATGTGTTTTTATCGGAATAGGATCGGGTCTTAAAATAAGAAAAATGGGATCCCCATCAAAGATATGCGGTCGCAATGGATATGCGGTCCGCAAAGTGACCACAGAAATAGACCCTACGGACTTGAATTATATGACCATAGGGGCTTATCCGGGAAGAAATCGGCCACTGCAACTTAAGAACACAAAGTAACCAAAAGATAAACTCCCGTAAGTATAGAATAACCTCCAAAATCCAGAAAAAAGCATATTAACTACTGGTTTAAATGAAATAGCAAGAGAATTTGAGAAATGCTAAATTGAAGGTTTGCAAAGAATTTTTTCAAATAATAATGTTTCCTATTTAACTTCATGTAGATAGGGAAAAAACACTGCAACGACAAGTCAAACAACCAAAATGATAATTGAAAAAACCACCTCACCACTAGTTCTCCATTTCAGAATTGCTATGTAAAAAAGCATTAGCCTAAGGTCCGCGAAGGTTTGGCAGGAAAACACGAACAGGGTGAAAGAGAAATTCATTTTTCCCCTGCCACAAACACTAGTATCCAAAGAGGATTTCCTACTATATTTGCCTTTTCTAGTTTCTATAGGAAATGGGAACTAAAATCAAAGACTTTTTTCACAAGTATATCCATAATAAAAGCATCCGCTCAAGCTGTTATGAACCTAGTGGGATGAATTTTCCCTTATACTTTTCTACCATTATCCACTATCACCTCAACGCCATCTGTTTTTTGATAATGGCTACAACAATAACAATATACCCAATGTAATTCCATATGCTGGGTTTGGGAGGGTGGTGGTACGCATACCTTACCCCTATACCATCAGGTAGAGAGTCTATTTTCGATAGACCCTCAACTAAGGGAAGGATTTGATAATGGTTTTTATGGACAATAACGCGTGTATGCTCAAACACCTCGACAACATGGAGAACACGCTGACTGCCTCTTCCAATATGATCCTTGATGCTCCAAATCACTCGGACATGATTATGTCTTTGGAAGATAAGCATGAATCTGATAGAAGGTCTCAATACCTCTTGTTACCGCAGAATCAACGGCTGATTAGAATTTGTATAAAGGACTCTCCATCCATGAAGACAATTTCGAAGTACTTACTAACATGAAAAACTCGATGGGTAATTCTTCGAACTATATTTATTTTCCTCCCGAAATGATTTCATTTGGTTTCATTGCGACTCGGGGAACACCATTGGACACTAACAATGAGGAAGATGCCTATTTAAGAAACTATGTGTACCAGGTTGTTTACCCGTTAAGCGGTTTAGTTGAATTTATAGTGTGATTTATAGACAAGTTAATTGATTTGACCCAAAAATAGTATATAAATAAGAATAGAAGTAAGATTGACAAATAAAATCAAAGAAGATTACAAACCTAACTGAGAGTTTATCCTTTCCAATGACAAGAATGAGAGCAATGTTCAAGAACTAAAATGAATCGTAATATGAAAGTAGGTTATAGCTTTTTGTTTGCAGAGTATGTCCTCCTATTATTATCCTCCTATTTATAGCCCTATCCATGGAGACAAGGTCTCCAAATCAAGTTCCTCTTGAATGAGAATAAAAACGACATGATGGAGGCATAATGGTTGGCTATAAATGCAGATATTTCCTGTAATGGCTGCCCCATTGAATGTTATCCAATGCAATGCTTTGAATCCTTGTTATCGGCTATTCTTTTTCCCGGATCCATCCAACACCGATTGCATACTTACACCCAGTACCAGCTGTTTGCTGACTCACATCCCACATGTCTTTAGTTCCACCTATATCCCGTCATTCGTCTAGCTATCACTAGCCAATTTTTCCCCATACAGATAGTCCCCCTACTTTCTAGTGACGCAATTTAGTGTTACTGGAAAGTAGATAAGAGTTCCTTTCTTGTCGAAAAATTTCTTGAATAGACTCTGACACTTAAAGGACGCACGTCTTCTTGCGTTAATGAATCGAACACGTGTTGCTCCGTGATTCAGCAAAAATAGTTTTCGAGGTAATCATGACTATGATTTTGCTGTTTATAACTTCTCCAATACTCGTCATTCTAACTCTGTACTTTTACAACTTCCTCTTATTCTCCAACATACCTTAGATTATTGCTTGAGAACGACAACTCGATCAGTAAAAGTTTTCTTCATAGATTTCTTATCACCATGTTTTCTTATACGGTAAGAAAAAATCCTTCTTTCTTTCAATATTAACAACTTAGGAACAATCTGTTAATTGCCTTTTTGATCCACACAGTACTTCTAAAGGGTTTCGTCGTGTTCCCCAACGTCGAGGCTCTCGATGACCCGATAGAGGGTGGATATTGCAGAATTCCCTTAGTCGGAGTAGGGCTCACAGACCTACCCGCGCATCAGATGAGGGTGCCTCCTCCCGAAGTCCCCAGTCCAATAATAAGAAATCAAAGTGGAAGTGTACCTCCTCGCCTGGGACTCAAGACAAACAAAAGAGGTTCAGGGACTAGGAGGAAATGAATTTGGTTGAAAATTCTTATTCCCTTTTTTCGATCCTGTCGACGCGTCCGGTCAAAGGGATTCCGTCCCTAACTTTCATCCACCACTAACTTCGGAGCCAATAACAATTTTTTCTCCATCTAAGCCAATTGCGTATCCTCCATTGCCCCCATCTGAACATGTGGGGAATCCTCTTTTCAACGGTTGCCACACCACAAAAATTTGGGAAACACTTACTCGATACCCACTCAAGACCCTCAGGGAAAAAAGAGTGTCGTTCTCTCAGTTTTGAATGGGTTCCATACACTTTCAAAGCTGGTGGGCTTGCCAATTAACTGAAGCCGCTAGCCTCAAAGGAGGATTGGAAAAAGATGGACTCCCTTTCTGGGGAGTGCCTAATATACAACAACATGCATTGCTCGATGCATGTAGAAATCTAACTTCCTTCTATCTTCTTTAAATTTATACTTTGCAATAATAACTTTGTTGCTATCCTTTTTACAAGCTAACCTTCTTGCCTTGGAGGGCTTGCAAAGGTTGATTCTGGACAATCAAGAGCTTGCTTCTAAAGGAGATCAACTTTTGGTTGAAAAGAATCAGCTTGTCGAGCGCCTCCCGGTGCTGGAGGCAAAAATCACTCAGATGGATGACCTCGAGGCCCGAAGCACTCCCAACAAGATAGGATGGCTCATAGCCAGGAAGCCTCAAAGATACATGAAAACCTCAAGGAAGCAAAAGGCTAAGTTGGTCGAGCTTCATGATATAGTAACTACTGTTTTTGAACGTGAGTATGCGTTCATGGAACAAGTTAATAACTTGGAAGCTAGCTTATGCTCAAAAATAGAGGAGGCCAATGTTTCTGAGGAGAGGAGATTAAAAATGAAAGAAAGACTCAAAAGAGTCATGGAGCAGAATCGACTTCACTCAACCACCAACAATGAGCTTGATTCCAAAATTAGCACAATGAAAGCTGAACATGAAAAGCTACAATCAAAGGTCGATAAGCTCCGAGCAAAACTCCAGGAACAAGAAGATTCCCTCGTCTTCGAGAAAACATATGCCATATATCATACGAAGAGGAAGACTTTGGAGGAGATCAAAGAAGGCATTGTCAATATTGATGACTGCATAGGCCTAGGAATTTGAGACAACCGCTCGTGATATACTTCCTGTTCTGCCCGCTGCATCTGATTCTTCGAATACTAACCCTTAGTATTCGCGAATCCAGGGGAAATCAAAGAAGATGAAGGCCTTGAAGGGGCAGAAGAACAAGCTTCTCCCGCCAAATAAAATGAAGACTATTCTCACCTTTCGGATTTTGGCAGCAAGAACTGATGTGTTTTCTTTATTTTTTGTAATATGCTGAAACTTTATGCAAAGTTTGGCGTTTTAGTTAATAAGAAAATACTTTTAATTGAGTATTGCGAAAAACAAATTCATTTTCTTTTAATTGACAAAGCTTCAAGAAGCTTTTCTAATCTGATAGTTTTTAACTCAGGCATAAGCGCTTCTGGAATCTACCCTTTACTATGAGGTACTCATAAGAGAGGGACCTTTTACTTATGGTGATCTTAAAGAGGATGTATCTTGTTCATGCAGGAACAAGGATTTAAAGTTTTTATTATCTTTCAAACAATAAAATTAACTTACCATTTGGATAAGATATAAAATAAAAATAGAAGGACTTTTATTTATTCCCTTTATCTTTAAAATTACATTTACATAAACATTCATTTACTTATGTAAATTAAGTTGCCAATATATGTGGCTAACTTGTACAACTTAATTTGACGGGGTTGTTCATGCAGTCCCTGATAAGACGTTGATCCCGGTTCTAACAGTCCTCGATTTTTGTAACATTTTAGTGTCTTGTCATGTATCCCCCCCCCCCCTCCAATGTTCGGATGCTAAGCTTGAGAATTTGAACACTGGAAGTCTTGGATTCGTCGATTACACTTCTTTCATAATAAGCATTGCACTGTTGTATCATTAATGGAAACAACTCGTGGATGGGTAAATATATGTTTCCACAAGCCAATGGAGACAATAAGGGAGGCGAGTTATCGGGACAAATATTATTTAACCATCCATAGGTTGATTTCAACACGAGTTGATCCATACAGAACTTTTGGTTGTTGATTCACCAGTTCGCTGATGATCCTTCCTTCGTAGTATGCTTTACAATTCTGCCTCATTAAAAACCTTTCCAAAAAATCAATTGGAACAAAAAATGGTCGAAGAGTGCATCACATACTACCAGCACCAGCAAGGATCTTCAACAGTAATACCTTTTGAGGTGAGTCACGTTCCAATTGCTTGGCAATTTAACTCTATCCGGATTTTCCAATTTATTTGAACCATTACCAGTTATAGCTGAAACACGATAAGGTGCTTCCCATGTCAATCCTAGCTTCCCGGTGTTAACTTCCCTAATACTTTGAGTGAACTTCTTCAGAATCAAATCCCCAACTTTGAAATATAGAAGATTTGCCCTGCGACTATAATACATTTACATCCTTCGCTTTTGTGACATAATCCTCACACACTTTAGATCCCGGTGCTCTTCAAGCAAATCTAGCTTGACCAACAGTGCTTCATTATTTGTTTCTTCATTTTCTTGGGAAAATATTAAGGTCATTTCAACACTTTTAGCATTATTAGAGCCTCCAAACCATACACGACCGAAAAGGGTGTTTCTCCCGTGTTTGACTTCATTGTGGTCCGATATGCCTATAAAATACCTGGCAGCTCATCCGACCACTTGGCCTTAGCATCTTCTAACTTCCTTTTAAGGTTTTGAATAATTACCTTGTTGGTTGAGTTCGCATGTCTATTATCACTCGGGTGATATGGTGAAGACGTAATTCATATGATCTTCAGTCCTTCAAGAAACTTTGTGATTTTGGAACCTATGAATTGTGGCCCGTTGTCAATAGCAAGTTTCCCACATCGGGAGATGATGTGGTCCCATATGAAATCAACCACTTCTCATTCTCCAATCTTTTGGTAAGCATCTGCTTCAACCCATTTAGTAAAATAATTATTTAAACCTAAAAGAAATCTTATATTACCGGGCCCTTCATGTAAGGGACTGACTATTTCGATCCCTTTTTTCATGAACGGCCACAGTGACACCACTAAATGTAAAAGTTCCGCTGGTTGATGCACTACCTATGCATGGCGTTGACATTTATCGTATCTTTGTACGAATATCTTTGTGTCATATTCCATCCAGGTGTAATAGTAGCCAACCCTGACTAGCTTGAGAACCAACGAATCTGCACCAGAGTGGTTTCCGTAGACCCTTCATAGACCTCCCTCATCACGTAGTCTGCCTCTGAGGCCCCTCGACATTGAGCCAATGGTCCTTGGAATGACCTCCAATATAATTGTTCATCAACAAGATTGTAATGCGATACCTTGGTCTGTAGTGCCCGGGATGCTTTCGAGTCTTCGGGAAATTTACCATGTCATAGATATTTAATGAACTCATTCCTCTAGTCCCGGATTAATTTAGTTGAATTAACTTCACAATAGTAATATACATCCAACACCTAATGTAGAAATTGGACGATCACACTGAAATCAGATCCTTTAATCTTTGTGGATGAACTCAAATTAGCCAACACATCTGCCTCCACAATTTCCTCCCTAAGAATATAGATGATTGACCACTCTCTGAATCGTGTAAGTGTTGCTTGAACCCTTTTCAAGTATTGTTGCATGCACTCTTCCTTTGTATCAAAAATTCCATACACTTTGTTTACCACCAGCTGGGAGTTGCATTTTATCTCGATGACCTCATAACCTAGTCCCCGAGATAGTTCAAGTCCTGCAACCAAAGCCTCATACTAGGCTTCGTTGTTATTTAATGGTATAGTTCTTATGGCCTGCCTTAGTTTTTCCTTGATGGACTGATTAAAACTATACTGATACTGGACCCTTTTACGTTGGAGGCTCCATCTGTAAACAAAGTCCAAATTTCTAATATTGTTCCTAATACTAATGTTGTTTTTTTGGAAAATGAAGGCATTAATCACAGACTAAAATCGGCCACGAATTCGGCCAAAACTTATGACTTCACAGCCGTCCTAGGCTTGTATTCTATGTCGAATTCACTAACTTCTATTGCCCATTTAGCCAGACGACCGGCAACTCAGGCTTATGAAGGGCATTCCTTAAGGGAAGGCTATCAACGACTATCATACAACATTGAAAATAAGGCCTAAGCTTTCGAGAGGCAACAACAAAGCTAAGGCTAGCTTTTTCAGATTCGGATATCGTGTCTCCGCTCCTGATAATATTTTACTAACATAATAAATGGGAAATTACATACCTTCTTCTTCCCGAACTAATACAGAACTTATCGCTACTTCCGAGACTTCCAGATAAATCAGCAAGTGCTCACCTTCTCCCAATTTTGACAACAATAGAGGGATAGATATGTACCTTCTTAGGTCCATTAGTGCCTCATGGCATTCTGGAGTCTACACAAAGTCGTTCTTCTTTTTTAAAAGTGAAAAGAAGTGGTGGCACTTCTCCGAGGACCTTGAGATGAACCTTCTTAGAGCAATCAACCTACCGGTCAACCTATGTAGTTCCTTCACACTTGTTAGCTGGTCCAGGATATCCTTGATGGCTTTGATTTTGTCAGGGTTTACTTTGATCCCTCTTTGTGAGACCAGAAACCCCAAGAATTTATCGGAGCCAATCCCGAAGGAACACTTCTCCAGATTGAGCTTCAAGTTGTGCTTTCTCATAATGTTAAATGTCTCTTGGAGATGTCCCAGATGATATCCTGCATTAATAGACTTAACTAACATGTCTTCAATATAAAACTCCATCGTCTTACATGTCTGTTTTTCAAACATCTTATTAACGAGCCTCTGATAAGTGGCTCGGGCATTTTTAAGACCGAAAGGCATCATATTATAGCAATATGTGCCAATATTTGTAATGAAAGAAGTTTTATCTTGATCTTTCGAGTTCATCCTAATTGATTATACCCGGAATAAGCATCATGAAAACTCATTAACTCGTGCTCGGATGTAGCATCAATCATTTGATCGACATTTGGCACTAGGAAAGTCTTTGGGGCACATCTTATTTAAATCCTTATAGCCTACACACATCCTAAATTTATTATTCTTTTTAGGAACTACTACTATGTTTTCTAGCTAGTCTAGGTACTTTGCCTCTTGAATTGAACCGATATTGAGTAATCGGGTTACCTCTTCCTTAACAAACATATTTTTGACATGTGCTATTGGTCGTTTCTTTTGCCTTGTCGGAGGGGAGTTTGGATCCAGACTCAGTTTTGGACCGTTACCTCCAATGGAATACTTGTAATATCTGAATGCAACCAAGCAAACAATCAATGTTCGGGACTCAAACCCATTCCCAAATGGAACTTCCTTTCCAAAAATTCTTCAAACAAAGTCACTTGTTCGAGTTCTTCTGCAGTTGACATGGTTGCATCCGTCTCCTCCGGTACCTGAAAAGACGTTAGTACCTGATATAATTCTATTGACTCCTTGTTTTTATCATCTTCAATTGGGATGGGAGAAGGCACATGTTCCTATAATTGAAATTTTATGGTTTCTCTGCCCTTGCTGCTGAAAACGGTTAATGTGTTCATCTCCCTTGTTGCTGGTAGGTCTCTTCTTTTCTATTTGATCCCTTATGGTGTCGGAAACTTTGACACTTGATTTTGGTCGAGGGCACAGTCTTCATCTCGTGTATCCATGGACTTCCAAGGATTACATTATAAACCATGTTTCCATATACCATTTAGAACAAAGAGGTCTTCGTTACTCCTTCAGTGTGCGTGGCCAGCAAATTCTTCCGCGGATCGTGACATTTGTTATGTTGAGGCAAGCTAGAAGTTTTGTTGCTGAAATGATGTTTTCGGTTAACTTCTCTTCCTCCAAAACTCTCCGTTGAATTACGTTGGTCAAACCTCCTGGATAAACCAAAACATGCTTAATTTTAAAGTCTAAAACATTGAGAGAGATTACCAAAGCATCATTGTACGGTAGAAGAAATTCGTCATCATCCTCCTTTGTGAAGGTGATGTTTTCTTCTGCGACTAATCGGATTCCCTTTCGATGAGTAACCAATATCTTCATCTTCTTTGCTACGGAAAATGTCATCCCATTGACATCGTCCCCTCCGAAGATCAAGTTGATTGTCATCTGAGGTGACCATGTTGACGGCTTTGATAGCTCCGCATTGTCCCGATTTCTACCATGGTTGTTCTTGGCGCGGTCACTTAAAACTCTCTAAGGTGATCATTTTTCAACAATGTCGCAACCTCTTCACGAAGATGTCCACAGTCCTCGGTCCTATGGCCCTGAGTCCATGGAATTTCACACAATAGATTAGGAACCCTTTGGCTTCTAATCGGGTCGGTTTCGGGAGCCTTGATTCTTTAATATTTCTCATGGATGACACCAATTCTGCCAAGCTAATAGTAAAGTTGTAATCAGACAGACCTTGATACGTTTTATCCCGGGACCCCAATACTTCTTTCTCTTGCAATGATCTATTACTCCTACCACAATACATCCTTCTGTCAGAATTGAACATATCTGATTGCTGGAACCCTTTATTACCTTGCCCGTCGGCCCTTTCATAAGGTTGAAAATTACTTTAGAAGGTTTCCGAGCTGTATCAAATTCATTTTTGGACTTATCTTGATTTCTATCGCGATTCGGTCCTTTAGAAAACACTTAGGAATCAATTTGATCTTCTATTGTGATATTTTCTTCGTAACAGTTGTGAACATCTACCATTTGGTTGTCTGAAATTCGAGCTAGCTTTCCTTCAATTTTCATTAGGCATCGGAGCTCAATGGGTTGAGACCTTTGTAAATTCCTCCGCTTCCCACTCATCCGGAACCGCTAGTAACAACATCCTTTCTTTCTAGAATCGGATAACGAACTCTCATAACAATTCAATTTCTCCTTGAGATATCCTGAATATATGCACCTTCCTTACTTGGACCTTTCTTGCTCCAGCATGAGCTTTCATAAACGATTCTGCACGTATTTCAAAAGATTCAGTAGAATGTTCTAGTAAGAGGGAATACCAAGTTAAGGCACCCTTCGTAAGAGTTTCGTCAAACTTCTTCAACAAAAACGAATCGATCTCCTATTGGGCCAAGTCATTTCCCCTTACTACCGTAGTGTAGATCATGATGTGCTCTTGTGGATCCGAAGTCCCATCATATTTTGTTATATGTTGCATCTTAAATATCGTTGGGATTAACTCCGGTGATGCACTTGGTTTAAATCGCAACTGCATATATTTCTTTGAATTTGGTCCATTTAACACTAGCGTTTCCCCCAGGATCTGATCCATCCGAGCATGAAATTCCCTTACATTCTGATCCATTCATTTGTTCATCTCTCTCATGACAGCTTTGAATGGGTCATTTAAGTTATTATTCTCGGATATGCTACCGGTTCCTTCGGCCTCGTCATTACTGTCCTCCCTTGGAGTGTCATTATCGGTTCTTTGGGCCGACTGATTTACGGGGACGTTGGGAGGAATCGGGGCCCTTTCATTAGCATTATTGGAAGCACCCAATAATGCCTTCTTCAATTTCGTCATGGCTCGATCTTTCCTCAAAAGTTGATACATTATCAACTTTTGCCGGTCTCTCAAGATTTTGATTGTTTCAACAACGTGACGATCCTCTACATCATCAGGAGTTGGATCCTGCACATGGCAAGCATACTGACCTTCATGAACTTGGATCATTTCATCCCATTCGTTGAGGGTATCGTTGATTGAGTCATCACAGTGGAACAGTTCTTCTTGTTCATCGCGTGCTCCAGAATTAGTCGAATTTAGACCGAAACCATATGCTCCAAACTGATTTCAAGGTCGAATTTCGACCAATTTCAAATTTTTGCAGATTTCAAATTATGAATTTCTGAGTTTTAATATTAGAATTCCGATAGAAATCGATCAGTTGTTTTGGTAAAAACCTGGAAAAATATGCATACTTTTAAGCTACACCACCTGCCAATTACAACCAATATCCATCCTATAATGGCAGCATTACATTGCTACCAGTTAACCACAATTAACCAACAACAACAACAATTAACCAACAACAGCCACAACAACAACAACAATTACCCAAAAACAACTACAACATCATCAACAATTAACCAACAACACCCACAAAAACAAAACCAACAACAACAACAAAAACAACGCTAATAAAAACCCCAACAACAACGCCAACCGCAACAACAACTATACAAATGTTCAATAACAAAATAATATCAACAATACAATCATCATTCAAAACTATTCCCAACAAAATATTCACAAGTTCAAGACTTTGTTTAGAAATACACACCATTCAATGAGTGTTTTGTATTGCATAATCTCCATCTTCACTATTAGAAGCTACATTGTCGGCATGGTTCGAAGGATCACGATGAGAAGGATTAGCATCTAGGGAAGGCGCACGAGACCTGGGAATGGGGAAAGCACCACTAGCAAGGATTAGCCAGGTGAACTTGAAGGAGATCAAATTGTTGGTCCCTCTTTTCTACTGAACTTGAAGGGTATTAAATTGTTCATCTCTCTTTTTCTCTCTAGCCTTCGCCTCTTTAAGATCTGCTGTCAGCTTTGTGATCTTCTTCTCCATAGACGAGAGAGTCTACCTATTATTTCCTCGCCTTGGACGGAATTCCCTATACCTTGCAATCCAGACATGTAGCATTGAATCAATCTATCTAGAAGGTCGTATGCTATCCCCTTTTTAGGGCCATCGACAACATCCTACCATATCTTATTCCCTTCTTCGTCTAAAACGAGTGGTCACTCACCTTGCTCATTCGGTGGCAAGCTCTGACTGTACTCCTCCAGATTAATCTTGTAGCGACCTTTTATTTAGAAGATAGAAAATTATTAACTATATAATATTATAAGCATTAATTTTAAGTTATAGTAGTTATGAAACTTCCATATGTAGTCTCCACCCGGTCCTCGACCCATCTACTTGGATCTGTCGGTGCCTTGTTCTTCCGGATGTGAGTCTCCGTGAAGAACTCATCATGCGTCATCATCCTCCCATATTGTTTTTCCTACAAATATAATAAACATATGCTAACTAAATTAAAATATATAAATATAGTTTGATAAAAACTCTAATTAAATATTTTAATGAATTACCAGTAGTCTCCTCGCAGTCTTCATGCTCTTTGCGCCCACATAGTGCAATGATCCACCCTTCTTAGATGCTCGGTCCTTCTTTCCATGTTCACTGTTCTTCTCGAACTTCTCAATGGTACAGTGCCTCATCAGATCCTCCCATATGTGCGGTGGAACCCGTGATGTCTTCTTGCTCTTCTTTCGATCATAATAGAAGGAATCAAATAGTCTCTTACAGTGTTTGAACTTAAAATTTACAAGAATGGCACTGTTACGCCGGTCCTCCTAAGCACACTTAGTCTGCAAATAAAGCGTGTAACGTTGAGTGAAAATATTGTTAATATAACGCTTAAATATATAATAATTGTATTTAAACCTTAAATTGGTTGAAAATTTATTGCACGAGCTCCGGTGGAAAGTCACTCCAAGTCCCATAGGGTGCCTCATACAACCGGCCAAGAGCTTCATTGATTATCTTTGTAGACGATTAGATTTGAACCCGCAACATAGGAATTATAATAAATAAATAAGACTAGCTATTATAATTCAGCAAAAACAAAAAAGTAATAAATAAATCTTACCCATTGCCCTCAGGCCTGATGATCATCATATGATAATGTTCAACCCGCACTTCCTACGGATCATCTTTCTTTGATGAATCTGAAGCGTGCACAGAAGGGGAGGCATTTTACTCAGCGATACTATCTCGAAGGCAAAGTCTAGAAATGCAAGGAGATGAACTTCGCGGAGAAAGAAACGGGGTCACTGATGAATATGGCTATGATCCACACCCCTGCAGCGATCTAGACCCCTTGTACGGTCCAGACCACTGTTGCGATCTGGCTTGCTGAAATCTAGATGGATGCTATCCAGCTGGTGATGAAGCAAATGGAGCAGATGACATGCGTATCACCACATGGCCATATGAATGCTGACTCGATCGACCCATGTAACTATATGCAGGAAGAAGGGTATATCCATGTGGTGGAGAATGTTAAGAATCGTGGTGGGAGGGGGAATGGTAGGTAGTCTGATGTGTAGATGGATGTGGTGGAAAAGATGTGTGCCAAGAAGATTGCTGGCGGCCATCGGCAGCGGAGGGATGCAAGTGTGGAGTGGAAGGAAGCGAAGGTGTAGCACCATCATCATGATCAATAGGCCTCTTATCCTTCCAAGACATACCTAGACCCCTACTGGTTATCTACATAAATTAAAGAAAATGTTAGAATTGAGAATATAAATCTATATAAGTTGAGAGCGCTTGAAAAAACTAACATACTAGTCATCTTCGAAGTATCCTTCCTCGTCAAAAAATTCTTCCTCTTCACTTATTTCATTTCATTAGGTGATTCTTCATCCTCGTTTCATATGATTGCTATCTCCTCCATATCAGCTTCTTCTAATGTGCGTTGGGGATGCTCCAAGTCATTTTCTAACTGACCATCCATCATTTGGTTAACACTTGAGGTATCGTTTTGGTAAGAAACATCTAGCACATTCTCAACTTCCACCCGACCAACAGGTTTAGTTTTGATTCCATCAAACCAGTCAGCCTTATCCCTCCAGAATGGATATGGAGCATAATACACTTGCATAACTTTTTCTGCAATGATAAAAGGATCATAGAGATCATACTCCCACTTTTTATTAACCTCAATTATCTTGTACTAAGAGTGTACATTTGTACCTCTTCTAGGTGTTGCGTCAAATCACTTGCATCGGAAAAGTATGATTTTTTTTATTTGGCCAACCTGAATATGATAATTCTAGAATCTCTTTGATCACACCATAATAATTATGTTTCCCATCCTGTTTGCCTTCACCGCTTTTGACACACACCATACTAGTATTGCTTTTTTTATTCTTGGAGAATTCCTCGGTGTGAAATTTGTAACCATTCACAAAGTACTTAGACATAGTTGTAACAGTAGGTGCAAGTCCCAAAGATGTCTTTCAAAAATTGATTAACATTGCTGTCTGGATTATTGTCCTACATGTAGTGTTAAATAAATCACAAGTGACAAAGTATATTCACAAGTGACCAAGTATGTACATTCACATTGTGAGAAAGTATGTAAGATGCACTTACACAATTTAAACCATGCCTCAAATTTAGAATATACAACATCATGGCCTAATTGACTCACGAAGTCACTGAGCGACACATTGCAAGTTTTGTTAGTTTCATCAACAAAACTAAATAGTATTCCATTTAAATTAATGTTATGTCAACACTTAATTAAGAAAAGGTTGAACTTCGAGACAATTTAGCAACACATGATTTGAAGCTGATTTGTACTCCATACCACTTAGGCCCCTTTTTGTTCGATCGTTAGAACCCTGGCCTAGTTGATTAAATATAAAAATTGGTGGATATAATTGATCAATCTCAATCACGACATCTTGCCGATTGGGCCTATTTCTAGCACACGGCACATGACTGTCAAAGTAGTAAGAATAAAATTTGGCGGTTTGCTTTGCAAGATAGGCTTCGCATATGTAACAAAAATGGACAGTTTCCATTGATCATTACCTCTCGGATGGATATATCCACCTACATTGAACCGGCCCTCCAAGTCACACCTCGTGTACAAGGTGAATTGGAAGGTGTTCCATCACATCAAAGAAACCACATGGAAAAATCCTTTCCAGTTTATTACTGATTATAGAAATATTCTGATTCATTTGAAATAGGTTTTCTTCCCCTAAGGTGGTCGAACATATGTCTTTGAGGACAAACTTATCTCTATGATGGGTTTCTATATATTTTCAGGCAAACCCCAGAATGCCATAGGGATTAAGGTTTCCATGAAGATATGATAGTCGTAACTTTTCATATGAGTCAGCTTTCCTTCAACCATATAGGCATGTTTTCTCAGGTTCGAAGCATAGCCCTTAGACATATTTATGTTTGCAACCCACTCACAAATCTGTCGTCTTTGTTCTAAAGTGAATTTGTAGATGGCCTTGGGTTTGAACACCTTACTATTATTCGCAGGCTACAAATGTAATCCAGGTCGCTTGGAATATTCTTCTAAGTCCAGCCTAACCTTCGGGTTATTTTTTCTTATTTTTATCATCCATTATTGTGTTGAACAAATTGTCAAATAGTTCTTCTCAATATGCATGACATTAAGATTGTGTCGGAGAAGATTATCCTTCCAATATGGCAACTCTCAAAATATGCTTTATTTTTTTCAGTTATGAGTAACAGCATATCCAAGAAATGTAGAAAGTGGGGCCTCGGTACCTTTAGTAAAGTTCTGAAACCTCTCCCAAATTTCATCAATGGACAAAATTGGAGGTGGAAAATCATGTTCCACTGTATTATTTTTGAATGCGTTATTCATCCTTCTGAACTCATGATCAACTAGCAAGAACTAAAGATGACAATCAAACCATGACTACTTTCGGCCATGTATTAAAGTGAACGATTTACCATTTTCTATGCAATAAGGACATGCTAAATTTTTAGGAGTCACCCACCCAGACAACATTCTATACGCAGGAAAATCATTAATGGTCCACATTAAGTCAGCACACAAGTTGAAACTTTGCTTAGTTGATATATCATATGTCTCAAATCCATCATACCACAACTATTTTAGCTCATCAATCAGAGGTTGCAAATATACATCAATCAAACTCTTTGGATTACGAGGAGCGGGAATAACACAATTTAAAAAAATATATGTACTAGTCATACACATTTCAGGCGGAAAATTATATGGAGTAATAAAGACCGACCAACATGAATATGGTGTTGCAGATACAGAAAATGGCATGAAACCATCATCACAAAAACCCAACCGAACATTCCTCGGTTCACTAGCATAATCCGGATACGTCCTATCATAAGGCTTCCAAGCTTCCCCATCTGAAGGATGACACATAACACCTGCATGCCTTCCATTTTCATAGTGTTGTCTTATATGAGGAGCGAAACTCATTGATGCGTACAACCTCTTTAATCTAGGAATAAGAAGTAAATAATGCATCAAATTCACAACAACATTCTTCCCGCTGGAAACATGTTTAAAACGAGGTTTTTCAAAAAATTTACAACTTTCTAAATCTGCATCACCCTTATAATACAACATGCAACCATCTTCACAACAATCGATTCTCATAGACGAGAGTCCTAACTTAGAAATCAATCTTTTAGCCTTACAGAAATCTTCAGGTATGTTGAAAGTTGGTTCATCTAGTTCACTCATAAGGCCAATGAGAGAATCCATTCAAACTTTAGAAATATTGGTATATGATTTGATACTTAATTATCTAACTGCAACAGACAACTGAGACAGCATACTCCGTTCGCTTAGTGGACGACTAACGACCTTTAACTGTTCATAAAAAAATTGTGCCTCTTCGTTAGGAGGTTGTTCAAAACTTTCATGGGTTTCAAAATCGAAGTACATCCTAAAAACATCTGCAACAATATCATGCTATCTAGGATGTTGAACGCTATTCTCCACTGACCTACTACTCTCTCCAACAAATACGTCATGAAATACACCCTCAGTACCATGAACCTCTCCATGACTAGTCTACACAAAATAATAATCCATAAACTCCTTTCTATAAAGATGAGTCGTAACATCCTCCGAACCCAAAAAAATTCAAATATTTACACTTCGTACAAAGACACCTAATCATCCCTCCAATCCGAAATTGTTCAAGTGACATTGCGTGCCTAATCAATTCCTTAACCCATTCTATAAATTCCACCCTCATAAATCGAAGATTAGTATAATTCCTTTTATACATCCAACTACGATATTCCATATACATAAAGAACAAATAAATGAAATTTATATTAATCATAATTCAATTTATAGAACTAAGTTACATAATAAACTTTAGTTACAAAGTACAACATAGTCAAACACTAGAATATTGAATTAGTTAAACCAGTGAATTAGACTAAATCACTTACTATTAATAAATAATTAATAAACCCTAAATCAAAACTTTATGTGCCCTAAAAGTCCAACTACGATAATCCATCTACATAAAGAACAAATAAAGTACATGTTATATTAATCATAATTGGAATTAATTTATAGAATTAAGTTAAATAATAAACTTTAGTTACAAAATCCCAAAAATGCCAAATTATAAACCCTAGTTTATACAATTTAATGAATTTAAATGACTAAAATTAACAAATGTAGATAACTAACCTTCCGTTGGTTTATGTGATAAGAATGTGCTGCCAAGACTTAAGGGCAAGTTTTATAGAGTGATGGTTCGACCAGCTATGATGTATGGGGTTGAGTGTTGGCCAGCCATGAACACCCACGTGCAGAAAATGAAAGTAGCAGAGATGAGGATGTTGAGATAGATGTGTGGGTGTACCAGGAGAGATAAGATTAAGAATGAAGTTATCCGAGACAAAGTTGGAGTAGCCTCCGTGGAGGACAAGATGTGGTAGTCGAGGCTTAGATGGTTCAGACATGTTAAGAGAAGAAGCATTGATGCCACTGTTAGGAGGTGTGAGAGGTTGGCCATGGCGAGTTTGAGAAGAGGTCGAGGTAGGCCTAAGAAGTACTAGGGAGAGGTGATTAGACAGGACATGGTGCTGCTTCAGCTTACTGAGGACATGACCCTTGATAGGATGATGTGGAGGTCGAGGATTAAGGTAGAAGGTTAGTGGGTAGATTTTAGTTACTCACCGATAGTCTTAGTAGCACACATGTCCCTTCATATTCTTAGATTTTTATTACGTTATGTGGTTTTGTTCGCCTCAGGTATTGTATCTCTTGTTGCTAGTATTTGGTACTACTTATCATTTATCTCTCCCTTTTTCTTTTATATTCCCCTCTTTATTCCTTTCTTCCTATCCACTTCTTCTTATTACCCTTCCTAAGTTGAGGGTCAATTTGAAATAGCCTCTCTACCTATTAGGAAGGGGTAAGATCTGCGTACAGACACTCTCCCTAGACCCCACCTAGTGGGAACATACTGGGTTTGTTTTGTTTTTGTTAGATAACTAACCTTCAAAGAAAGGAGGGATGTACAATTTTGGGAGTGGAACGACAATGGGTGGTGCGGCAGTGGTGGAGGAGCAATGGTGGCGCGACAGTGGTGGCGGAGGAGCACTGGTGGCGCAGGAGAGACGAAATGGGGGGGTTGATTTTGGGGGAAAACGGAGTGGTGAGGTGATTTGGGTGGGGTTTGGGAAGGATTTATGGATGTGGAAGAAAGAGTGAGAGAAACAGTAAAGACAAAAATAGGGAAGAAACCCGTATCTGGCACCCTAAATTAATATATTTCGACTGACTTCAATCGAAAAAAAAATCGGTATATTTAAGTTAGTGTTTGATCGTTTGACCAAACATTTTCGACCGAAATGGGCTAGTATTACAATTTTAAATTTATTTTAAAATTTATTTAGTAACAAATGTTGATACCCAAGACCATATTATTACCGAATTTGTATACCCTAGCCCATATTATTACCCCCAGCCCAATTTTAATCATAGCCCAAATACCCAAAAGCCCAACCTGTCTACCCGACCTAATAGCCCCTTCCAATCGTGATCGTTGATCCTTTAGATCAATGGTCCACACCAACCCTTACCATAATTAATCCCAACTAACCCTAACTTCTAATCATTCACTCAACCCGGCCGCCCTTGGATCCTTCCTCCTCTCCATTATCTCTCAAGCTCACCCTAACCCTAATCGCCGTCACCGAAAAGAAGCCCATTCTATGGTGTTTTTATGCCTTCTCCAACCACCACTGGTCTCCTATAGACCCTGGCTCTTTGATTTCATGATTCCTTGAGGAGATCTCAAGGAAAGTCAACTGGATTCTGCCTGAAAATTGTTTACCGACCTGTCTTTGGCCTTTCTCGTTTGTGAGTATTGGTTTCCTCCTAGTTTTAGTTCGTATCCATAGTTTTGACTGAGTTTCTTTCATCTCTACTATTTTCTGAAAACCTTAGTTTACGACCACTAGAATTCATAAGATCTTTGTAGATCTGAAACAGTTCGAGTATTATCTGGTGTTTTCCCTTGAAGATCTCCTGTTTTGGTTAACTATATCGATTCCATTTGCTTTCTTCTGAAATTAGGGTTTGCGCTAAGTATTTCTCAATAAAAGGGTTTCTTTCTAACTTTTTCAGAGTTTAAACTAATTGTTTCCTCACTAACTTGACTGATCCTCGTGTATGTTTCTATGTGTTACACTTATATCTTCAATTATTGTTTCTATATAGCGCTTATCTCTGCGAACCAGTCCTATTAACTTATTTATTTCGGGGGTTAAACGATTTTCCCTGTTAAAATCAATATTTTGTGAGATTTCTACTTGATTGACCTATGTTAAGGATTTGAACAATTTATTTCTTGTTAAAATCAGAACCCTTTGGGATTCTTACTTGGTAGAGTTCTATCTAAGGATTCAAATAATTCTTTCCTATAAAATTAGTATTCTTTGAACATTTTTACTGATTGTTTCCTGTTAATTGCCCTGTTAAAATTCATGTGCTAGGATTTTACTGGTTTCCTTATTTGTGACATTGTTTCCCTATTTTACTTGCCTTAATTACTGGGCAGTGGTTTGGGGATTTTTACTGACTCCCTATATTGTATGATATTGATTCATTACCTTAATTGAACCCTGCTATGATCGTTAATTGACTATTCCCAGATTAAAGGGATCTTTTCCGGACTCCCTATATGAATTGATTTTGTGATTTGGTTGCATGATCATTAATTGATTGAACTTTGATTCTCTTTAGCTTACTTGTTCCAGTCCTTAAGTGTTGTATATATACACTCTATTATTACCTCTAAAAACAGGAATAATAGTTTAGAAAATACACACACACAAACTTTCTCTCTTTTCTCTGCTATTTGTGCTAATTGCTTGTCTAGCCGGCTGAAAGCCAAGGATAGACTGTGGAACTCTACTTGCTTTGCTTTCTGCACTTTACTTCCTTAACTAGTATGTCCTTATTTCAATATCTCGAAAATTCAAATCTATGTGATCCATAGTTGTTAAATCCATTCCTATTTTCACACTAGTTTAACTGATTATGTACTTAGTTGTTATTCCTGTTTACTGCTTTGATCAGTATGCTGAAGTTTTTACTCTCTCTTGTTCAGTGTTTTAATCAGGATGTCTAGGTTTCAATCTTCTTGTTTTCTATTTCAGCCACCATGTTTACTTGAGCTCTTGTCTATTTCCTTCAACTGTCATGCTCATTTTAAATAGTTTATGCTCCTAATTTATCTGATTAATCACGATTTGTATGACTAATCCTGTGGCTTAGACCCTTGTCCTCAATATGGATGTTCCTGCATTTTGCCTCTATTCTCTAATGTCTACTATCACTTTAGCTTTAAGTATAATTTCCTTGACAATACTCTGAATTAGTGGTTTGTAGTCTAATGCTATGAGTTTTGTCACGGGTTGTCAATCAATCCGTGCTTGTTCTTTTTACTTGTTGATCAATATGCTTCCCCTCTTATCCATGTTCATGTGTTTCTGATTAAGTTCCCTATGTCCCTAACCCCCTGATCCATGTTTGTGAATTTGTTTGGCTTCACTTAGAGTTAAGTAATAAATGGCTTTGAATCTGGGCACTCTAAGTTTTGTGATTGTGTTGTTGTTTGTTGAATCTTTGGTCTTCTCGTAATTGCTTCCAAAACTATTTTCACTCTTAACGTTTTTCCTAAAACCGTTTCCATTCCTAAAATTCTTTTCACTTCTAATGATTTTACCTCTACATTATTTTCTCCAAAATCGTCTCAACTATGTCAAGCACTGTCACTTCTACTCTTAGGTTACTTAAGTTCTGTCCCTCCGGTGTGTGTACTGCCTAGGAATCCATGAGATTCCTCCGAACTCTAGCACACTGGGGATGTCCCTTCCACATTGCACATAATCACTTCCTTATTTCAAAAGATCTTGGTGTGAGCATTTCCTGGGGTCCCTCAGGCCCTTGGGAACTTTGACGCACCAGGATACCTCATTGGATACTATGGACTATGGCATCTTGGACTGTTCTGAAGGCCTGGTATTTCCAGGTTCACTTTGGGCCTATTTCAGGCTCCCTATAGCGCAACTTATGTTTATTATGTAATTCGTTCATGTTCTGTAATAATAACCCCTATAAAGAGATATTGGGGAAATTAGTAAAAGGGGAAGGATTCTTATATGACTCATGTGAGGAAAACGGATAGATATCATGCCTTTAGGTCTATATTATGTTTACTTGCATTAGAAATCATGCTTCTAGGCCTAAATTATGTTTACTTGCATTAGAAATCATGCTTTAGGCTTATACTATGTTTACTTGCTTCAGAAACCATGCTTTTAGAACCATTTGGCATACTAGGCAACATGTTATAGGCTCATTACCTCATTTATCATGAAATTCTGCTTCTGCATAATCATGATCACCTAGAAATCATGTTATTAAGTTACTGCTGCAATTCTGCCTGATAAAATGTTCATTGTTTATGTGCATTAGAAGTCCTGTTTTAGGGCTGTGTTTATATTTGCTTTAAACCATGTCTACATAGCCTAAATGAGTAACTGTCATGTCTATAAGGATGCTTAAAAGCAGCCCCAGCGCCTATACACCATGTTATAGGATAAATATGTATGAAATCAATTTCTTGATATTCAGCACCTAGACCAGCATACCTATAGGACTTCATAAGTTCAAACTGTTTTAAAACTAATTCCCAGAATTCTTATTTCATGTTTATAGGGTATTACATATCCACGCCCAGGCAAGCCTTAGGTAATTAAGGTCTTATCAAACTGTAAAACTATGTTTTTTGTTAATTTGTGACCGCCCAGATTCAACAAGTTCTAAAATCAGTAAGCGAACTGATTAGGTTTATGTCACTTCGTTTTAAAACATTGCTACATATTCTCTGCTTGTTATGCTCACCTAGACATCCTGTGTTAGGACCTTCTGAAAATTCCTATACCTTAGGTGACTTGCCCTGATATGGAGTTATCGGGTTCGTGTGAGTTTTCTTGTTGTTGAACCGTGAATTTGGGTGCGACTCTTATCCGTTAGTTTTTTCCTTGTTGAGTTGTCCTAATTATGCTAGTATTCTTTGTTGCGCTTATTCCTTGCGAACTAGCCTTGCATTTCTTGTGATCAAAGGTTCTTGAATTGGTGTATCTACCGTATCTTGTATTATTGTCAACTGTTGTTGTTGCACTTGTTGTGGCGATGCACGAGGTTTCTGCCGTGCGGTTGTGGTTATTGTGATGCACGAGGTTTCTACCGTGCGGTTATTGATATGGGATTTGTACGGGGTTTCTAACGTGCCATGTTTTCTATATATATTACACATGCGGCGTGACAACGCGAGATATGTATATGTGGGTTGCGCATGTGACGAGACAAGGTGGGAACATGTTTATGCACTTGTGGTGAAACAAGGCGGGAATATACTTTACTATTGCACACGTGGCGATATAAGGGGGCTATGTCAGGGATTGTTTGTGATACTTGTGTTGACCTAGGGGCATTCCTTGGTGTTGATATTGGGTATTGTAACACTTACAGTGTGAGTTTATTCGTGTGGAAATTTGTGAGATGACAATGTACGTGTTGCCCTTTTTCTTCCTTATGATTATTGGTTGCTGAATCATGTTAGGACACCTGCACAAGCATACACGTAGTAAAGTACCATTAATGGATTTAGGGCTCTTTGTTGTTGTTAAGTATACATACTCTTGTTGTACTTCCGTATGGGTGGAGATGACCCAATTGGCACGTGAGTCGTCCGTGCAGTTAGTACTCGAATGAGGGCGCAAGATGCCAAGTCTTAGGGTTCGAATATTGGGACCCGTAAATGGTGATTTGTCTGAGGTTCGGAAACCTCGTGGAGATGACTACAAATTTGATATAGAAGGAGTTGAAGTTGTTGAGATATTACCTGTCCGTGTTTTATATTTACATTCCAGATTTGTTTGTGTTCTATTCAATCTTTGTGTTGTTTCATGGTTTTCGCTGATACTTATTGTTTTCCTTCTTTATCGAATTTACTGTGTTGTTAGCTATATTGTGTAGCCTTTATGTGTACATCATTTTTCCTTTATTCCTGTATTGATACTTGACCATTTTATTAGACCAGTGGGTGTCTTGACTAGTCCTCATCACTACTTCACCGAGGTTAGTCTTGATAATTACCGGGCACCGTTGTGGTGTGCTCATACTAGTATTCTACACATTTTTGTGCAGATCCAGGTATTAATCGTCAGTAGCTATGCGGATTCTTGCAGAGGAGACTCAAGGTAAACTTGACGTCGCATTCGCGGGCTTCGGAGCCACCTTCTTATTTTTAATTCACACTGTTTTATTTGTTTGTGAGGATTGGTTTCCTCCTATTTTTAGTTCGAATCCATAGTTTTGACCGAGTTTCTTTCATCTCTACTGTTTTCTGAAAACCCTAGTTTACGACCAGTCGAATCCGTTTAGATCTTTGTAGATCTGAAACAGTTCGAGTATTATCTGGTATTTTCCCTTGAAGAACTCCTGTTTTGGTTAACTATATTGATTCCATTTGCTTTCTTCTGAAATTAGGGTTTGCGCTAAGTATTTCTCAAAAAAGGGGTTTCTTTCTAAATTTTTCAGAGTTTAAACTAATTGTTTCTTTACTGGCTTGACTGATCCTCGTGTATGTTTCTATGTGTTACACTTATATCTTTAATTATTTGTTTCGATATTGTGCTTATCTCTGTGAACCACTCCTATTAACTTATTCCATTTCAAGGGTTAAACGATTTTCCCTGTTAAAATCAATATTTTGTGAGATTTCTACTTGATTGACTTATGTTAAGGATTTGAACAATTGATTTCTTGTTAAAATCAGAACCCTTTCGGGTTCTTACTTGGTTGAGTTCTATCTAAGGATTCAAACAATTCTTTCCTATAAAACTAGTACTCTTTGAACATTTTTACTGATTGTTTCCTGTTAATTTCCCTGTTAAAATTCGTGTGCTAGGATTTTATTGGTTTCCTTATTTGTGACATTTTTTCCCTATTTTACTTGCCTTAATTAGTGGGAAGAGGTTTGGGGATTTTAACTGACTCCCAATATGGTATGATATTGATTCATTACCTTAATTGAACCCTGTTATGATCGTTAATTGACTATTCCCCGATTAAAGAGATCTTTTCCGGACTCCCTATATGAATTGATTCCGTGATTTGGTTGATTGATAATTAATTGGTTGAACTTTGATTCTCTTTAGCTTACTTGTTCCAGTCCCTAAGTGTTGTATATACACTCTATTATTACCTCTAAAAACAGGAACAATAGTTCAAAAAGTACACACACACAAACTTTCTCTCTTCTTTCTGTTATTTGTGCTAATTGTTTGTCTAGCCAGCTGAAAGCCAAGGATAGACTGTGGAACTCTACTTGCTTTGCTTTCTGCAC
The DNA here is from genome assembly GCA_005239525.1 of Nicotiana knightiana. Taxonomy (NCBI): domain Eukaryota; kingdom Viridiplantae; phylum Streptophyta; class Magnoliopsida; order Solanales; family Solanaceae; genus Nicotiana; species Nicotiana knightiana. The sequence continues at coordinate 10,023 of ML412306.1, read as the reverse complement.
TTTACTTCCTTAACTAGTATGTCCTTATTTCAATATCTCGAAAATTCAAATCTATGTGCTCCATAGTCTTTAAATCCATTCCTATTTTCGCACTAGTTTAACTGATTATGTACTTAGTTGTTCTTTCTGCTTACTGCTTTGATCAGTATGCTGAAGTTTTTACTCTCTCTTGTTCAGTGTTTTAATCAGGATGTCTAGGTTTCAATCTTTTTGTTTTCTATTTCTGCCACCATGTTTACTTGAGCTCTTGTCTATTTACTTCAACTGTCATGCTCATTTTAAATAGTTTATGCTCCTAATTTATCTGATTAATCACGATTGGTATGACTAATCCTGTGTCTTAGACCCTTGTCCTCAATATGGATGTTCCTGCATTCTTCCTCTATGCTCTAATGTCTACTATCACTTTAGCTTTAAGTATAATTTCCTTGACAATACTCTGAATCAGTGGTTTGTAGTCTAATGCTATGAGTTTTGTCACTGGTTGTCAATCAATCCGTGCTTGTTCTGTGTTCTTGTTGATGAATATGCTTCCCCTCTTATCCATGTTCATGTGTTTCTGATTAAGTTCCCTAAGTCCCTAACCCCCCTGATCCATGTTTGTGAATTTGTTTGGCTTCACTTAGAGTTAAGTTATAAATAGCTTTGAATCTAGGCACTCTATGTTTTGTGATCGTGTTGTTGTTTGTTGAATCTTTGGTCTTCTCGTAATTGCTTCTAAAACTATTTTTACTCTTAACGTTTTTCCTAAAACTGTTTCCATTCCTAAAATTCTTTTCACTTCTAATGATTTTACCTCTACATTGTTTTGTCCAAAATCTTCTCAACTATGTCAAGCATTCTCACTTCTACTCTTAGATTACTTAATTTATGTCCCTCCGGTGTGTGTACTGCCTAGAAATCCATGAGATTCCTCCGAACTCTAGCACACTGGGGCTATCCCTTCCACATTGCACATAATCACTTCCTTATTTCAAAAGATCTTGGTGTGAGCATTTCCTGGGGTCCCTCCGGCCCTTGGGAACTTTGACGCACCAGGATACCTCATTGGATACTATGGACTATGGCATCTTGGACTGTTCTGAAGGCCTGGTATTTTCAGGTTCACTTTGGGCCTATTTTAGGCTCCCTATAGCGCAACTTATGTTTATTATTTAATTCGTTCATGTTCTGTAATAATAACCCTGTAAAGAGATATTGGGGAAATTAGTAAAAGGGGAAGGATTCTTATATGACTCTTGTGGGGAAAACGGGTAGAGATCATGCCTTTAGGTCTATATTATGTTTACTTGCATTCGAAATCATGCTTCTAGGCCTAAATTATGTTTACTTGCATTAGAAATCATGCTTTAGGCTTATACTATGTTTACTTGCATCAGAAACCATGCTTTTAGGACCATTTGGCATACTAGGCAACATGTTATAGGTTCATTACCTCATTTATCATGAAATTCTACTTCTGCATAATCATGATCACCTAGAAATCATGTTATTAAGTTACTGCTGCAATTCTGCCTAATAAAATTTTCATTCTTTATGTGCATTAGAAATCCTGTTTTAGGGTTGTGTTTATATTTGCTTTAAACCATGTCTACATAGCCTAAATCAGTAACTGTCATATCTATAAGGATGCTTAAAAGAAGCCCCAGCACCTAGACACCATGTTATAGGATAAATATGTATGAAATCGATTTCTTGATATTCAGCACCTAGACCAGCATACCTATAGGACTTCATAAGTTCAAACTGTTTTAAAACTAATTCCCAGAATTCTTATTCCATGTTTATAGGGTACTACATATCCACGCCTAGGCAAGCCTTAGGTAATTAAGGTCTTATAAAACTGTAAAACTATGTTTTTTTTTATTTGTGACTGCCCAGATTCAACAGGTTCTAAAATCAGTAGACGAACTGATTAGGTTTATGTCACTTCGTTTTAAAACAATGCTGCATATTATCTGCTTGTTATGCTTACCTACACATCCTGTGTTAGGACCTTCTGAAAATTCATATACCTTAGGTGACTTGCCCTTATATGGAGTTATCGGATTCGTGTGAGTTTTCATTTTGTTCAACCGTGCATTTGGGTGCGACTCTTATCCGTTTTTTTTTCCTTGTTGAGTTGTCCTTATTATGCTAGTATTCTTTGTTGCGCTTATTCCCCGCGAACTAGCCTTGCATTTCTTATGATCAAAGGTTCTTGACTTGGTGTATCTACCGTATCTTGTATTATTGTCAATTGTTGTTGTTGCACTTGTTGTGGCGATGCACGATGTTTATGCCGTGCAGTTGTTGTTATTGTGATGCACGAGGTTTCTGTCGTGCGGTTACTGATATGGGGTTTGCATGGGGTTTCTAGAGTGCCGTGTTTTCTATTGATATTGCACATGCAGCGTGACAAGGTGGGATATGTATATGTGGGTTACGCATGTGGCAAGACAAGGTGGGAACACGTTTATGCACGTGTGGCGAAACAAGGCGGGCATATACTTTACTATTGCACACGTGGCAATACAAGGGGGCTATGTCAGGGATTGTTTGTGATATTTGTGTTGACCTAGGGGAATTCCTTGTTGTTGATATTGTGTACTGGAACACTTACAGTGTGAGTTTATTCATGTTGAAATTTGTGGGATGACAATGTACGTGTTGCCCTTTTCGTTCCTTATCCTTATTGGTTGCTGAATCATGTTAGGACACCTGCACAAGTATACACGTAGTAAAGTACCATTAATGGATTTAGGTCTCTTTGTTGTTGTTAAGTATACATACTCTTGTTGTACTTCCGTATGGGTGGAGATGACCCAATTGGCACGTGAGTCGTCCGTGCAGTTAGTACTCGAATGAGGGCGCAAGATGCCAAGTGTTAGGGTTCGAATATTGGGACCCGTAAATGGTGATTTGTCTGAGGTTCGGAAACCTCGTGGAGATGAATACAAATTTGATATAGAAGGATTTGAAGTTGTTGAGATATTATCTGTCCGTGTTTTATATTTACATTCCAGATTTGTTTGTGTTCTATTCGATCTTTGTGTTGTTTCATGGTTTCCGCTGATACTTATTGTTTTCCTTCTTTATCGAATATATTGTGTTGTTAGCTATATTGTGTAGCCTTTATGAGTACATCATTTTTTCCTTTATTCATATATTGATACTTGACCATTTTATTAGACTAGTGGGTGTCTTGACTAGTCCTCGTCACTACTTCACCGAGGTTAGTCTTGATACTTACTGGCACCGTTATGGTGTGCATACTAGTCTTCTGCACATTTTTGTGCAGATCCAGATATTAATCGTCAGTAGCTGTGCGGATTCTTGCAGAGGAGACTCATGGTAAACTTGTCGTCGCGTTCGTAGGCTTCGGAGCCACCTTCCTATTTTTCATTCACACTGTTTTATTTGTTTCTAAACAGTTGTAATTAGAAGTTATGATAAACTCTATAAAGCTTATGACTTGTACTACCGGTTTTTGGGAATATGCAATGTATAAAGAATTAATTATTTTAGAAAAATATTAGATTTTATTATTTTTGTTGTTATTCCATGAATCTTAGGCTTACCTAGTCCTTAAGACTAGGTGCCTTCACGCTATCTAATGGAGGGAAATTTGGGCCGCGACAGGAAGGATTACCGCGCATTGTACGGATGTGATCCTATAGGCTAATAACTTAGGACTCCTCAATCTTATTTACATATGTGTGCTCATACTGCTTACCTTTTAAACTCCTTTCATCTTACTTACATATGTGTGCTTAGATTGCTTATCTGTTAAATGACTAATTTACTAAGTAAGTTTGGCCAGGACCTACCATTGTGGACCTCGAGAGGTACCTAACACCTTTCCTTCAAGGTAATTTTAAGCCCTTACCCAATCTCTAGTAGTGTAGACTGGTTTCATGAGTTACTTGCATTAAGTGCCCTAACGCACCCTAAATCCGTTAGGTGGCGACTCTTCACTTTCCATACCCCTCTCCCAAAAGGAAGGGAGTTGTCCCAAATGAATGTTAAGCGAGGCATATATACCTAACAACATCACTAGCGGAGAAATGGACAATATGGTGGGACAGGTGCTGGAAAGTCACAAACTCACCTTCCACGAGGACGAGCTGCTACCCGAGGGTTTGAATCATAATAGGGCAGTACCTATTACCGTAGAATGTGAGGACAATTTCATTTCCAGAGTTCCTATAGATGGGGGATCCAGTCCCGATATTTTCCCATTGACAACACTGAAGAGGCTGGGCAAAGGCCTTTATGTAATACAAGAAGGGACCATGAACCTGAAGGCATTTGACGGGTCTTATAGGGCTAACATTGGGGAAATTAATCTCTGTTTACAGCTGGGGCCTACATGGTTTGATGTCGAGTTTCGGGTGCTGGACATATCTGCATCCTATAATCTATTGTTGGGACGCCCATGGATACACGCCGCTGGGGCTGTGGCATCAACTTTGCATCAGGCAGTGAAGTTCGAATGGAACCATCAAGAGGTGATTATCCATGTAGATGGGAGCAACCCCATTTACAACTGTCAGACTATCCCGGTGGTTGAGAATAGAAGAATGCTTGGGGGAGAAACTTATCATCACATCGAGCGGGTCAATGCAATTGAGAAAGATAAGTGGTGGAGCAGCAAGATAGAAAGTATACTGGCGTGGAGAGGATATGAACCTGGCAAGGGTCTTGGCAAAAACCTTCAGGGTATTTCCAAGCCAATACAGTTGAAACGTCATGGTACAACCTTTGGGCTAGGATATCAGTACACATGGCAAGAATACAATGGCTGGTCGCCATCGTGGCATGGTCGCCATCGTGGCATGGTCTGTACTATCCACTTGAGCAGCCTGTACCACATCTGAGTCATACTTCCCACCAGACCGACATCATATGGGGATCAGAGGAGGAAGAAGCATTGGCCGCCTTGAGGAACTCGTTCCTAGAGGATGATTACATGGAATGTTGTGTAATTGTCGAGGAGGAGGAAGGCCCTACCATTCGAGCTATGGAGAAAGGATCATTCCTCAAGAATTGGACTGTCAGATCATCCAGGGTCCAACGAGTCCCAAGGTAGCAAGGCTGAACAACAGTGTTTATTTTCTTGTTTTCTATGAAAATGATTTCCCTTTTTTCATTTGTTTTAAATAAAACCTCCAGCGTTCCAAAAACGTTGTTTAAATTATTGAAAATCACATTTATGTTTCAATGAATCAATATTTATTGTTACCATTTTCTCTCATATCTTTATCTATACAACATTATTATTTCCTGTCTTGATGAACCGACAACTGTGACATGTAATGAGGCAACGCAACAAAAGGACAGTGATTCAGAAGAAGAGGATCTCATACCCGAGGAAATCATCAAGGAAGTAGAGGAGTTTGAGAACAAGCCCAATTTCAACCTAGACGAAACTAAGATAATCAACTTAGGAGATTCAGCATTCACTTATCACCATCAGAAAAAAAGAGTACACACATCTCCTGAAAGAGTATGAGGACGTCTTTGCATGGTCATATGATGATATGACCGGGTTAAGTACATCTATTGTGGCTCACAAGTTTCCCACAAACCCAATGTGTCCACCAGTAAAACAGAAACTTAGGAAATTCAAGCCTGATATGAGTCTGAAAATCAAAGAGGAGGTCACCAAGAAAATCAAGGCCAAGGTCCTCAGGGTGGTTGAATACCAAACTTGGTTAGAAAACATCGTGCCAGTTCCAAAGAAATATGGGAAAGTCAGAGTCTATGTTGATTATCGGGATCTAAACAGAGCAAGTCTTAAACATGATTTCTCGCTACCAGACATACACATTCTGATCGAAAAGTGCACCAACCATGAACTCTAGTCCTTTGTAGATTGCTTTGCCGGTTATCATCAAATTCTGATGGACGAAGAAGACACAGAGAAAACAAACTTCATTCAATCTAAAGAATGTTGGGGCCACCTACATGAGGGCTATGACTACCATTTTCCATGACATGATACATAAGGAGATCGAGGTGTATGTGGACGACGTCATCATCAAATCCAAGAAAGCCACAGATCATATAGCAGATTTGAGGAAGTTCTTCGATAGCAGAAGTACAACCTGAAAGTAAACCCTGTAAAGTGTGAATTCGGTGTCCCTGCCGGAAAGTTACTTGGGTTCATTGTCAGCCGCCGAGGCATAGAATTGGATCCGCCAAAAGTCAAAGCAATCCAGGAGCTTCCACCGCCGAAGAGTAAGAAAAATGTAATGAGTTTCTAGGATGGCTAAACTACATCAGCCAGTTCATAGCCCAGTCCGCAGTTATATATGAGCCAATTTTGAAGATGTTGAAGAAAGATGTTTCAACTAGTTGGACCGAGGATTGTCAAAGTGCTTTCGACAAGATCAAGGAGTAACTATCAACACCACCAGTTTTGGTCCCGCTAGAGCTAGGCAGACCTTTGCTACTCTACCTCGTAGTGTTAGATGCCGCCTTCGGCTGCGTTTTGGGACAACATGACGAGACAGGGAGAAAGGAACAAGTTATCTATTACATGAGTAAGAAATTCACTCAATATGAAGCGTGGTACTCTCTATTGGAATGTACCTGTTGCGCCTTAACCTGGATAGCTCAAAAGCTGAGGCATTATTTTTGTGCTTACACAATGTACCTCATATGAAGGATGGATCCCCTGAAATATATCTTTCAAAAACCTATGCTCACTAGCAAGCTGGCTAAGTGGCACATCCTGTTGAGTGAGTTCAACATTGTTTATGTAACTCAGAAAGCAGTCAAAGGACAGGCACTAGAAGATCATCTTGCTAAAAACCTTGTGGGAGGAGAATACGAACCCCTAAAAACGTATTTTCCCGATGAAAAAGTGTTATTCATAGGGGAGGATATTGTTGAATCCTACAACGGTTGGAGGATGTTCTTTTACGGGGCTGAAAATTTCAAAGGAGTCGGTATTGGAGTTGTCTTGGTATCAGAAACTGGACAACATTATCCGGTATCTATTAAACTCAGATTTCCCTGCACCAACAACATGGCAGAGTATGGGGCTTGCATCCTAAGACTCAACATGAACATCAACATTAATATTCAGGAGTTGTTGGTAATCGGCGATTCAGATTTTCTTGTGCACTAGGTATAAGGATAATGGGCCACCATGAATTCCAAGATACTGCCATATCTGCACCATGTGCAGGAATTGGGAAAGAGGTTCGCAAAGATAGAGTTTCGGCATGTTCCCAAGGTTAAGAACAAGTTTGCCGATGCATTGGCCACTTTGTCATCAATGACAGAACATCCAGACAAGAACTTCATTGATCCTATCCCAGTAAAGATCTATAGTCAAACGTCATATTGTGCTCATGTTGAAGAAGAAACAGATGGAAAAGGCCTTGGTTCCATAACATCAAAAGGTATCTGATAAAAGGGGAATAAGCGGAGCATGCAAACCATACTAAAAAATGCACGCTTCAGAGATTGTGCAACAATTTCTTCCACAGTGGAGGAACCCTATATAGAAGAAGTCGTGATTTGGGATTGTTGAGGTGCGTTGATGCGAAAGAAGCTTCTAAGTTTCTAGAAGAGATACATGCCAGAAGATGCGGCCCACATATGAATGGCTTTGTCTTGGCCAAGAAGATACTCAGGGCCGGTTATTTCTAGATGACCATGGAGACAGATTGCATTCGGTATGTCCAAAAATGCTACCAATGTCAAGTACATGCAGATATGATAAAAGTGCCGCCAAATGAGCTCAATGCAACAAGCTCACCTTGGCCATTCACCACCTGGGGAATGGATGTCATTGGTCTGATCAAGCCCACCGCCTCAAATGGGCATCAATTCATCTTGGTAGCTATTGATTCCTTCACCAAATGGGTTGAAGCAGCATCTTACAGGGCAGTGACTAAGAAGGTCATGGAAGATTATGTCCGCGACCGAATTGTTTGCCAATTCGGAGTTCCGAAGTCCATCATCACTGAAAATGCCGCCAATCTCAACAACGATCTGATGAAATCCATGTGTGAGACCTTCAAAATCAAGCGCAATAATTCCACAGCCTATAGACCTCAGATGAATGGAGTTGTAGAAGCCTCCAACAAGAATATCAAGAAGATACTGAGAAAGATGGTAGAAAATCACAAACAATGGCACGAAAAGCTACCATTTTCTTTACTGGGATACTGTACCACAGTCCGCACATCAAATGGGACAACTCCTTCCTTAGTGGTTTACGGTACTGAAGTTGTTATTCCTGCCGAAGTGGTGATTCCTTCTTTGAAGATCATACAGGAAGCTGAGCTCAGCGATGCAGAATGGATAAGGAACCATTATGAGCAGCTAGCCATCATATATGGAAAGAGGATGAATGCAGTACGTCACAACCAGCTTTATCAGAACAGAATGTCTAGATATTTCAACAAAAGGGTCAAGCCAAGACAGTTCGCACCAGGGCAGCTGGTATTGAAGAAGATCTTCCCGCATCAAGATGAAGCCAAAGGGAAATTCTCTCCCAACTGGAAAGGTCCTTACATGGTTCACAGAGTAGTTACGGGAGGAGCCCTCATACTCGCAGAAATGGACGGAGAAGTCTGGCCAAAACCAATCAATTCAGATGCAATCAAGCGATATTATGTGTAATTGTTTTTGTTTCTCAAAAATGATGTAAATTGAACTACGCTTGATCTGATTCCCGTTTAAGAGGGGATACGTAGGCAGCCCTATGGGTTCGGTTACAATTCAATAAAAATCTCTATTTCTCCCATAATTAGAAACTGGGACAGAATTTTGAGATGTTTATCCATCTTACTAGGGCAGAATTTTTAGGAAGATCCTAAATTTCTATAGCAAGAGAATTTGCAATGTCTCAGATCGTATCACAGTCATTGGTTCATCTAACCAACTTCTCAAAAATATATTTTTGCTATGTCTTTGAAAACTATGCATGCTTTCTTGTAAAATAACCCTGTTTAGCAAACACTACCCGCAATGATTTGAACAGGATCTTCAGACTGAGCGAAGCAAGTGAAGCATGCTGACGGAGGCACGAACCGACCTCCCTTTACAGAACTCACAATTTTTCTTTGAATGCAGGAAAAAAAAATACATGATTCAAATCACAACCTTCATAACAACTGTGATACTGAAATCTACTACCAGCTAAGAAAACTCTGCTATCATCTACTATTTATTCTATTTTTGCATGAGACTAAGCTCTGTCTCCACTTGTATGAGGCTAAGCCCTGCCTCCATATTTGTGCAAGGCTAAGCTCTGCCTTCATTTGCATAGGACTAAGCCCTGTCCCGCATCTGCTTGCATAGGACTAAGCCCTGTCCCGCATCTGCATGAGGCTAAACCCTGCCTCCATATTTTCATAAGGCTAAGATCTGCCTTTATTTGCATGGGACTAAGCCTTATCCCGAATCCTGTATGAGACTAAGCTCTGTCTCTATCTGCATGAGGCTAATCCCTGCCTCCATATTTGCATAAGACTAAGCTCTGCCTTCATTTGCATGAGACTAAGCTCTGTCTCCATCTGCATGAGGCTAAGCCCTGCCTTCATATTTGCATAAGGCTAAGACTGGCATCGGACTAAGCCCTGTCCCAAATCTTGAATGAGACTAAGCTCTGTCTCCATCTACATGAGGCTAAGCCCTGCCTCCATATTTGCATAAGGCTAAGCTTTGTATTCATTTGCATGGGACTAAGTCCTGTCCCAAATCTTGCATGACGCTAAGCCCTGCCTCCATATTTGCATGAGGCTAAGCTCTACCTTCATTTGCATGAGACTAAATCTGCCTCTGTGAACAACTATTTTTTGACCACACCCAAATTCTATACCATTTTGCTAAAAATATTAATGTTATATATAATCTTAATATTTTAAATTTTTATCTTACTCTTAATAGGTTCTATTTAAGAAAATTAAAAACAACAAAATATTCACATTTTTTTTTCCTATGTTTAAATAGAAGAAAATATATATATACACACACACACACACATATATATATATATATATATATATATATATATATATA
>ML412305.1:0-12857 GCA_005239525.1 Nicotiana knightiana | reverse complement strand
CCAGATTTATATTTGCAACGCCCGTTTAGTCTTTACAGAAGACATAGTTGAGCGTGATCAGTGATCATTTAGTCGCATTTGTGAAAACATCAGAAGAGTGAAGGGCTTCTCAATTGCGATGGCTCCTTCGCGTTTGCGAGCGCGCAAATGCGACATCTGCAGCTGTGTAAAAGTGACTTAGATGGGATTTTATCCCATTCTTCAAATTTTCAAACCCAAGAACCCTAGAGGCGATTTCTCCAAAACCAATTCTTCCCCAAAACTTTGGTAAGTGATCCTAACCCACTTTCTTTCAATTTTCCATCACATTTCATGAATTTCCAACCTAAAATCTAGGATTTCCATGGTAGGAATGGGGGGTTTGGGTAGAATTAGATATTTTGGGGAAAATGGGATTTAGACCTCCATTTGAGGTCGTATTTCAAAACTAATCACATAATCGGGCTCGGGGGTGAATGGGTGAATGATCCGAACCTTAAGTTTTGACCAAGCGAGCCCGGGGAAGATTTTTTGACTTTTTGGGGAAAAGTTTGGGAAATCTAAATTCATGTGTTGTAATTGATTCTTTTAGCAATCTTTGATGTTATTAAGTAAATTGTGGCTAGATACGAGTGGTTTGGAGGTGGATTCTATAGGAAAAGAGTTAATTGAGCATTGAGAGGCCTTTGGAGCGAGGTAAGTTTGTGCCTAACTTTGATTTGAGGGATTAGGAACCCTTGCCTTATATGCTATATTAAAATCATGTGAACGGCGTATATGTGAGGTGACGAGTACTTATGCGCCACCAATTTACCTGTCTTGCCTGTTTCTTTCTCGTTCTCCTTATGTTGTTTCTTTCCCTGCCTTAATTGTTACATGCCTACTTGTATTTCCATGATTAGTTGTTACTTGATAGATATTATTTTCCTTGTTGAAGGTATTTGCTATTTCGTAGTTTCATTATCTCCTATTACGTGCTTAAGTTGTTTTACTGGTATTTTAGTGAAATTATGGGTTGGTCTCGCTGAGTAGTATTACTTGTGTAAGGTATTATTGAGTACAAGCTTTTCAATTGCCCTACCCTGAAGTTCAAGTGTTGAGAAGGGTCTTGTGTTGGATTGTGAAATTTCTTTACTTCCTGTGTAATTGATATGAATACGGTGGGATCGGGTTGCACGCCGAAACAGGTGAAATAAGGGTGATATATTGAGTAGGATTACGGGTGAATTGATGTTATACAGTGGGATCGGGTTGCACGCCGTAACAAATGTAATAAGGGTGGAATGTGGTGAAATAAGAGTGAACAGTGATCGTGATTATTGTGATATGGTGGGATTGGGTTGCATGCCGCAACATTTTATTTACGTTCTGTTGTTATGTTATTAAGTGGAAATAAGGAAGGATCATGATATGTACGGTGGGATCGGGTTGCGTGCCGCAATCTCTATGTTTATGCCTTTTCTTTGACTGTGTAAGTTGTACGGTAGCTTTGAATTGCACTTAAGGATTGGTTATAGCTGAACACTGATGAAACACGTTGGGTGTTGTATTATTCCTTTCAAGTTACTATTTTTACGTTATTCTATCTTCTTTTCTCCCATTACTATTCACTAGATGCAGATTTATTTGTGAGTGTCCCGCCGTAGCCTCGTCACCCCTTCGTCGAGGTTAGGCTCGGCACTTACCAGTACATGAGGTCGGTTATACTGATACTACACTCTGCACTTCTTGTGTAGATTTTGAAGCAGGCAGTGGCTGATCGAGAGGTTGGCTGCAGACTTCACAGTTAGGAGACCCAAGGTAGTCCTGTTGGCGTCCGCAGGCCCTGGAGTCCCTTTCTACACTCCCATACTTACTGTTTTTACTTTACTTCACAAACAGTTGTACTTTCTTTCGGACAAATATTTGTAGAAAAGTCTTATTATGTTCGTGAGTTGTGACTCCGGATTCTGGGTAGAAATAACATGTAATTAAAGGTTGTTATCTATATAGATTCACGTTTATTTCGGTTTATTTTTGCTTTTTTACTGTTAATCACTAAAATTATAGAGAATTGGATAAATAACCTCTAACGTTGGCTTGCCTGGCAAGTGTGATGTTAGGCGCCATCACGGTCCTGACGATGGGAATTTCGGGTCGTGACATTCCCCAAAAAATTTCAGACTAAACATGCTGAAGTTGTTTAGTTCATTTGCTAAAACTTCAGACTAAAACTGAAGTTTTTATCCTACAGTCTCTAGTTTTGTTATGAGTTTTTTCTTAACTTTACATTAAACATTGTGAATTTTTTTAGTTCATTTCCTAATACTTCATATGAACATGCTTAAGTTTTTTTCATGTAGTTTGTAGTTTTGTATTGAGTTATTCCTAAACTTCATACTTATCCATGCTGAAGTTTTTTAGTTCATTCCCTAAGCTTATTTTTTTACTCTGAATTATATTGTGGTTAAGTTCACATATTTTTTTTTGTTGTTGTTCATTTGCAGCATATTGAAGCAGGCGTTATTTCTTGCGCAAAAAATATTGCTATCACCTTCCAAGTTATCCAGAATCAAAATCTGCAGTAATAAATTTACTTTTTTATCAGTATATGACTAACTTGGCTAGTGTTCATCCTTCAGATGAACAGAAGGAGAAAATTAGAATAAGGAAGGAAAAGAAAATGGAGGATAAAAAAAATAGAAGAGAAAAAGAGAAAATCAAAGAGAAAGCGGGCTGTCAAAAAATAGGTGATTGAGGAAGTTGTGGATTCTGAAGAAGAAGTGGAGATTGAGAAACTTACCGACTTTACCTGGTTAATTGAAGAATCAACTGCTGAAAAGGTATTCAACTACGTAAGAGACATTGGCCTTTCATCTGGTATCTCATGGGCATCTGCGGAAAAAGTATTCTTTCCATTCCGACTCAAGCCAAGAGTTTTCCAGTCATCTTCGCACTACTTTCTTGGAATTCTACACTTTAAAACCAAAACTATATATTGTTTAACCAAAGAATTGGATTCTTTGCCCAAAGCTATTTTAAGAAGAACACGGGTTTCTGATAACCAAAGAATAAGATTATAATTGTAGGCAAAGTTGTAAATGAAAAGCAGTAAGATGCACAAAAAGTAAGTATATTGCAATAGTAGTTCGGATGTCCCCTTACAGGTTATATTTTACTCCCTTATATAGGGAATTTCCTAATATAACGTCTGCCTTTTTCAGTGATTGATCAATAATGAATAATTATGACATTAATGTAACGTTACAATGAGTAACTGTAACTGTTGCGTGAATGTTGTGTAACGTGTGGATCACTAATTGAAGATCTCTGAATCCGCCCTTTGTTCCGTCCAGATACATTTTGACCGTCTCTCTTCATCTTCTCAATTAGGTTGAGACTTCCGTAGCTAATTAACTCGTGGTTGTGATTTGCCGTGCCTCTTTGCCTCATACCTCTTCATAGAGTCCCGTCCAGCTGTCGTGTCTTCATTACTCCATGTAGACTGCTGAGTCATTAAGATTTATTACACGTGTGAAGCTCTTTTTTACCAATACAGATAGTCCTCCCACTTACCATATATTTATCGATTAATATTTGGTAAGTGGATACTCATTTATGGCGGGAATATTTTGTCGTCGCTTCACTCGAATCGGTGCATCTTTTTCTCTACGTAAGGGTCGCTTGTCACTTCCATTTAGTGCTTATGCCACGTGGCATTTCCGGGTTGGTTCTGTAATTGCTTCAGCGCCTTTTAGGGCTTTTTTTGCGGCTGCATTAGTCACGAAGTGACATCTTCAATTATGGCTTTCACATCATTGTTTTTCCCTTTTTTGACGGTTATCTTCGAGTATAAATACCCACTTTTATTTTCTTTCATGAAAAACTTCTAACTTTCAAACTTTATTTGTAAAGAACTTTTTCCTTGTCTTTGTAGATATTTCTTCTTCAAAACAATCTTAGAGAGTCATAAACGTAGATGATTTGACTCCCTCTTCTGCTTCAACACGGAGTAGGAGAGGCGACAGGTTGAGGAGTTTAGGTTCTACTCCATCAAGGGGTTCTTCCTCTTCTCAAATTACTTCTCCTCTTTCTTCTAGGTCTTTAACTTCTCCGAGGGATAGGGCTTCTAGATCTTCGTCCAAAGGTAGAGAACGTCACGAAACTTTGTGCGAACCGAGGGTTGATGAAATAGTACCTGCAGAGTTCACCTTTGCTAGGGATAGTCAGGCCCTTAGAGATCAGGTTTCTTCATTATCATCTCTTGATAGTGTTGACAAGTACCCTACCTAACTCACTGAAGGTTTAATTCCTCTTATACGCAGGGACTGTTATTGGAGTTTTGATTTTCCTGTAATCATTCCAAACAGTAATCAAACAATAACGTCTTACAAGACGGGGCATTATTTTGTTTATACCTATCCCTTTAAATTAGGGTTCAAGCCTCCCACCGACCCAGTAATCATCGACTTCTGTTGATTTTTCAAAATTTACTTGGGACAAGTTGGTCCTCTTGTATGGCAAGTCGTTGCATGTCTTAGATACTTGGCTACCTTATCTTCAATCCCCTTTACCTTTCATCATCTTATTCACCTCTATTCCCCAATGTTGTTCCTTCAGGGAATTTTTACCCTAGCTGCTAGGAGTAAAAGGGTGTTATTGACTTCTGAAGATGATAAGGATCGAGGTTGGTTTCTTCGGTATGTTGCTGTTCCTACTGTTGGTTTAGTAGGTGAAGAGAATCTTCCCTTCCCTGAGAAGTGGAATTTTTCACGTGAGTACATTTTTTCTCACATTCCTTGCTTTTTTCTTTAGATATTTTATCAATACCGTAGATGTTTTTTCTTTTTGCAGCAATCATGGGAATCGTCGAGAATGTCTCCAGTTTCAGAGATTGGGTAGAAAAGCTTTTGTTAATTGCTCCATTGGAAGAACGTTCGTGGAAGTACCTATTTGAGAGGTTTGGTTGGAGAGTTAAGACTCTTGGTAAGTGAAGTTTTTATTTGTACTTGTTTATTCCTTTGAGCATTATTTAACCCTTTCCTTTTGACAGGGTTTCCTGCTCGTGGAGTTTCTGCATCTGCGTCTGTTCCAAGTTATCCCTGGCTCAGGCCCAGAAGATCATTTCAGGCTCTTCTTCTTCAAAGGGAAAAGTAGGTGGGTCAAGGAACTCGGGAGAAGAGGAGGGCACTTTGGTCCATAGGTCACACAGAAGGAAGGTGGTCTCAGACGATGAGTCTACACCTGTCATCGTGCCTTCCGTGCCTGAAGTTTGACTTTCTGCCTCCGAGGATGCTACTCCCTCTCCCCTGCATGAATCTGTTGGCCAATTGTTCCGTGAAGGCTTTGGTTCTGTTGCTGATGAAGCTCCCTTGGCTATTTTCTCTCCAACTTTTAGAGAACTCCCTTCAACTGTTCCAGTTATTTCTCCTGCTCCCGTGGCTATTCCTGCTCCTATCGTTGCTCCCGCTCCCGTGGATTTTTCAGCCCTTCAGACTTCCTTGCTAGTAGCTCCTGCATCTCTACCTTTTTCCGTGCCTTCTGTTACAGAAGTAGGGTCTTCCAGCGGAGAGATGAGGCAGGTGATGATAGAAGTTCCAGTGGAGGGTAGTCTCTTTAAAAAGCCTGGCCAGCCTGATGTGTGGTTGAAACCGTTGATAGGCCCGACAGAGAGAGATAAGTTGGACAACCACAGTTCCCTTACATGGGCTAATGAAATCGTGCATACTTCTTTAAAGGTAAAATGCATTTTCTTGTGTTCATTCTTGTGCATGTATTTACCATATCTAATAGATTTTGTTTTTGTAGATCAATCTCATAAGCACAAAACTCATGAAGAGGATTTCTATCATGGAGAAAGAGCTAAAGGAGTGGCATGCTGAAGCAGGGAATTGGAAGGGGCAATATGAGAGCCTGAGGCTCGACATGGAAGCCTTAGAAGAAGAAAATAATACCTTGGAGCGGCAGATGAGAGTTGTGGCTGCGGAGTTGGCAGTGGAGAAGGCTTCTTCTAACCAAGCTTCTTCCATAGGTCACACATAAGGAAGGTGATCTCAGACGATGAGTCTACACCTGTCATCGTGCCTTCCGTGCCTGAAGTTGGACTTTCTGCCTCCGAGGATGCTACTCCCGCTCCCCTGCATGAATCTGTTGGCCAATTGTTTCGTGAAGGCTTTGGTTCTGTTGCTGATGAAGCTCCCTTGGCTGTTTTCTCTCCAACTTTTAGAGAACTCCCTTCAACTGTTCCAGTTATTTCTCCTGCTCCCGTGGCTATTCCTGCTCCTGTCGTTGCTCCCGCTCCCGTGGATTTTTCAGCCCCTCAGACTTCCTTGCTCGTAGCTCCTGCATCTCTACCTGTTTCCGTGCCTTCTGTTACAGAAGTAGGGTCTTCCAGCGGAGAGATGAGGCAGGTGATGATAGAAGTTCCAATGGAGGGTAGTCTCTTTAAAAAGCCTGGCCAGCCTGATGTGTGGTTGAAATCGTTGATAGGCCCGACAGAGAGAGATAAGTTGGACAGCCACAGTTCCCTTACATGGGCTAATGAAATCATGCATACTTCTTTAAAGGTAAAGTGCATTTTCTTGTGTTCATTCTTGTGCATGTATTTACCATATCTAATCGATTTTGTTTTTGTAGATCAATCTCATAGGCACAGAACTCATGAAGAGGATTTCTATCATGGAGCAAGAGCTAAAGGAGTGGCATGCTGAAGCAGGGAATTGGAAGGGGCAATATGAAATCCTGAGGCTTGACATGGAATCCTTAGAAGAAGAAAATAATACCTTGGAGCGGCAGATGAGAGTTGTGGCTGCGGAGTTGGCAGTGGAGAAGGCTTCTTCTAACCAAGCGGACAAAGACAAGAGCATTCTTGAGTCTTCGTTTGTTGAGAAATTATCTCGTGCCTCGGAAGAAGTTAGGAGCTTGAAAGCCTTGCTAGAGAAGAAGGAGGAATACTCAGGCGGGCTTGTGCAGTCACTTACCCGAACTCAGGAGGATCTTCGCATTGCTTTAGACAAAACCCAATCTTTGAAGGAGTCAATTGTACCTTTGAGGGCTGCCCATGAAGCTGCTGAAGTTGAGAAGGATAGGTTAAGAGCTGAGCTTCAGATATGGGAGAGAGATTATGAAAGTCTCGAAGAGACGGAAACTGTCGATGTTAGTTGGACGTACATGAGTTCTCGCCTCGATACATTGATGGAAATGAGTCGGGGAGATTTCGACCTTGACACCCAAATTGTTAAGATCAAGGAAGACATGGAAAAGGTTCAACATGGTTTGGATCTTTCCCCACCTGAAGGTGAGAATCCTGTTGTCCAAGCCTCTTCAACCCGTAACTATTTTTGTCGACAACAGTTTTCAATAAGCACGAGGAAAATGCTTTTGCATCCGTAACTGTTTTATTTGATAACAGTTTTTTGAACAGGTACAAGTATTTTGATCTTTCATCCGTAATTGTTTTATTTGATAACAATTTTCCATATGAGTACAAAGATTTCGTGACTGTTTTTAGTTACAACAGTTTTGAATGAGTACAATGATGATGATCTTTTAACCATAATTGTTTTTGGTTACAACAGTCTTTCTTTTGAATAAGTACAAAGATGCGCATTTCTTCCTCGTGGCTAACATTGCTAACATTTTTCCTTTTAACCTGAACATGTTCGAAGGTTTTTTGGATTAGAGGCTTTGTGTTTGAGTCTTTGGCTCTTTCGATTTTGCTCGTATCACTTGATTTGTTGGGTAGATGGATCTTCAGGCTCGAGCTTTAACTTTTTGATAGTCTTTTTTGCTTCGTCTTTGCCTTCCATACTGTATAGTCCCCCAAGTGTTTGAGCTTTGAAGAATGAAATCTCGAGCACTTGACTATTCCTTCCTTGTGGTCCTTTTCCTGAAAAGGAAAAACATACGGGACTCGAAGGTATATAGTTTTTAGATGATGACTGCTTAACCCTTTAAAACGTCCATCAGAAAGTGTAACCCTAGACCGGGAATTTAGTTATTTCCTCGCGTCTTTGCAGGTCTAATATCATCATCTGGTGATGGGTTAGCTTTATGCCTATCATCTAAGAAGGTTAGTAAAATTTCAAATGTTCAAAATAAAATTGAACGTGGGATACTTGAATCGGGGTACTTCTTTTCCTTAAAAGTAGTACTTCTTCAAGTGAATGGCATTCCAACTTGTTGGTAGGATTCTGCCGTCCATAGCTTCCAACTCGTAGGCGCCCTTCCCAGCTATGCCTCGGATTTTGTAGGGTCCTTCCCAGTTTGGATTTAGCTTTCCTGCGCCTGCTTCTTTCGTTGATTGAAAGACTTTTTTGAGGACGAAGTCCCAAATCTTGAAGTACCTGAGATGAGCTTTACGATTGTAAAAACGCTCTATGATTTGTTTTTGAGCTGCCATCCGTATCAGTGCTGCTTCTCTCTGTGGTTCGAGCAGGTCCAGATTGGTCCTCAATTCGTCATCGTTTGCTTCCTCTATGGCTGTTGTAAACCTTATGCTTGGTTCGCCAATCTCCACAGGTATTAAGGCTTCTGAGCCATAGACAAGTGCGAACGGAGTTTCTCCTGTGGTTGTTTTTGAAGTTGTTCTGTATGCCCACAGTACCGCTGGTAACTCATCAGGACAATTTCCTTTGTCTTTATCTAGCTGCTTATTTAGATTGTTGATGATGACCTTATTCGTTGACTCAACTTGACCATTAGCCATGGGGTGGTATGGCGTTGAAGTGATCCGTTTGATTTGCCAGCTTTCAAAGAATTATGTGATTTGCGAGCCTATGAATTGTGGGCCATTATCACACATGATCTCCTTTGGTATCCCAAAGCGACATATTATGTTTCTCCATAAGAAGCTTTTAATTTCCTTTTCTCTCACCTATTTGAATGCTTCGGCCTCTATGCATTTTGTAAATAGTCGGCTAGCATGAGCAAAAACCGTACCTGTCCTTTAGCTACGGGAAGAGGTCCCACTATGTCCATACCCCATTTCATGAAGGGCCATGGGGATATTATTGGATGCAATAATTCCGGTGGTCGATACATGCTATTGGCAAACCTTTGGCACCTGTCGCATTTGGATACGAAGTTCTCGGCCTCTTCTTCCATCTTAGGCCAATAGTATCCATCTCTGATTAGGGTTTTCACTAAGGATCTCACCCCTGAGTGATTTCCACAGTGTCCTTCGTGGATTTCTTTCATCACAAACTCCGTTGGTTAGGTCTGAGGCATTTTGCTAGGGGCCCCCCGAACATCTTGCGATATAACGAGTTGCGAATGAGGCAGTACTGTGCAGCTTTGCAGCGAAGTGCTTGAGCTATTTTCTTGTCTTCAGGTACGGTGCCATTCTGCAAAAAATTTAGGATTTCGTTTCTCCAATCCCAGGTTAAATTGTTGAAAGTTACCTCATTTCTATCCTGGTCGATCACTGAATGGAATAGATAACGACAATTGCATTGTCTTTATTTGTTACTTCCGTGATGGCTGCGAGGTTAGCTAATGCATCTGCTTCGGCATTTTACTCTCTAGGTATTTGTACTACCTTCCATGGTTTGAATTGTCTCACGAGCTCTCGTACCTTTTCCAAATATTGTAGCATCCGAGTATCTCGAGCGATGTAAGTCCCCTACATCTGATTTACTACTAGTTGGGAATCGTTTTTTATTACGATTTGCTCGATTGAAAGCTCTCGTGCGAGTTCTAATCGTACTATAACAACTTCGTACTCTGCTTCATTGTTAGTTATAGGATAACATTTGATAGTCTGTCGTGTCTATTCACCCGTGGGTGATATTAAGACTATGCCTAAGCCGACACCTTTTATATTGGAAGAACCATCGGTAAATAGGGTCCACAGACCCGGATTAGCATCGTTGAAGAGTTGTAACTCTTTTTCCACTTCAGGGACAATGCTATTACTAAAGTCAGTGACAAAATCAGCTAATATTTGAGACTTGATTGCAGTCCTAGGCTGTTATATTATTTCATGCTCACTTAATTCTATGGCACACTTGGCTAATCTTCCTGATAGCTCTTGCTTATGCAGTATGTTTCTTAATGGATACGAGGTCACAACTGTGATTGGAAAACATTGAAAGTATGGCCTTAATTTTCTAGATGCCATGATTAGAGGTAAGGCTAACTTTTCTAGATGTGGATATCTAGTTTCAGCATCTAGTAATGTCTTGCTTACATAATAAATAGGGGATTGTTTACCTTTATTCTCCCTTACTAATACTGCACTTACAACAATTTTTGAGACGGCAAGGTAGATGTATAGCCTCTCCCCCTCCTTTGGCTTTGACAGCAACGTAGGTTTTGATAGATAAGCCTTTAGGTCTTTGAGATCATATTGACATTCTTCAGTCCATTTGAACCGATTTTTCTTTTTGAGACTACAAAGAATTTAAAACTTTTCTCGGAAGATTTGGAAATAAATCTTCCTAAAGCTGCAATTCTTCCCGTTAGCCTTTGAACTTCTTTTTTGTTTATAAGTACATCAGGTATTTCTTCTATAGACTTAATTTGATCAGGATTTACCTCTATTCCCCTGTTTGATACAAGGAAACCCAAGAATTTACCTGATTCCACACCAAAAATGCATTTTTTTGGATTAAGCTTCATATTATGCCTGCGTAAAATGTCAAAGGTAATAGAGAGGTGCTGGAAATGGTCTTCCATCCGTGTTGATTTTACCAGCATGTCATCAATGTAAACTTCCATTTTTTTTCCTAGATGTTCCTGGAACATCTTTTTCACTAGCTTTTGATATGTGGCTCCAGCGTTTTTCAAGCCAAAAGGCATGACTTTATAACAATAAGTCCCTCTGTTTGTAATAAAGGAGGTTTTTTCCTCATATGAGGGATCCATTATAATCTGATTATAACTAGAATACGCATCTAGAAAGCTTAACAATTTATGACCTGCGGTGGCATCAATCATTTGATCTATATGTGGAAATGGTAATGAATCCTTGGGGCATGCTTTATTTAAGTCAGTATAATCTACGCATACTCTCCATTTTCCATTCTTTTTAAGCACTACCACAGTGTTAGCTAGCCAGTTAGGGTACGTTACCTCTCGTATCGAATCAATCTTCAAGAGTTTCTGTACCTCTTCGTCAATCACTTGGTTCTTGAATGGTCCTTGCTTTCCTTTCTTTTGCTTAAAAGGTACGAAGGATGGATCTTCATTTAGTTTATGAGTCATCACTTCTAGTGGGATACCTGTCATATCTGAGTGGGACCACGCAAAGCAATCTGTGTTAGCCTTTAAATAATAAATTAACTTACCTCTTCGACCAGGGCTCAGCCTCATGCCTATATACACTTTCTGTTCAGGATTTTGTTCAGATAATGGAACAACTTCGAGCTCTTCCGTAGTTATTTTGATGTGCTCGTCTTCCTCCGGTTCATGAATGACGTCTGGAATTTACATCTGTGTGGTCCAATGCACCTTCAGTGGTAACTTGATTCACCTTCTCGTGAGTATTTTCTTTCGTACCTGTTTCGGCAATAATACCTTCCATACCTATTTGGGTAGTAATTTCTTCCATGCCTATTTGGGCGGTGTTACCTGCTTGGGAGATTCCCTTATCTTTTGATTATTCCACCTCTACTTTTTTGTTGTAATGTACCACGAAATTTATATTTCTCACGGTTNTGCCCTTGGGATTACTTGATTCCCCAATAGCATTTCTTCCACGACTCTTAGCAAAATGATATTGAATGAACTACCTGATCAATCAACACTCTTTTTACGTTAGTGTCATGAATAAGTAAAGATATTACCAGGGCATCGTTGTGAGGGAGCATTAATCTGCCGATATATGCATCATCGAAGGTTATATCGTCTGCTTCCAGATTTTCACTAACCCGTTTTTCGTGTGTAATTGTGAACTTCGTGGTCGTTTTGCATACCACTCTGTTTACTTCTTCACCTCTGTGTATCACGTTGACAGTTCGTTTTGGAGATGGAGGTTTTGGGGGCTCCTGCCTGTTCTTCATGTATGACTGTTTACCTTTTTCACTGAACAATTCTGTCAAATAGCCCTGTTTCAATAGTTGTTCTACCTCACCTTGCAAAAATCTGCAATCTGCAGTTCTGTGTCCATGACCATTATGGAATTCACACCAGAGATCTGGGTTCCTCTTATTCGGNGATTCGACCTCATCTCTTTGGGCCATCGAACCTTATCACCCAAATTTCTTAACACTGAAATTAGTTCGGAGGTACTTACATTAAAGGTATGATCCCCAATTCACGCATTACCTCTAGGTCGTTGATCTTGATCCCTTCTGGATCTAGATGAGGACGAGCCCACATCTCTGCTTGGTGATCCATAATCTGACCTGGTGTTTCCGAACCTGGGACGAGTTTCACGTCCCGATGGTCCCAAGCAAGGATCGTACATGTTTTTACCTGATCTCCTGTCTGATTCTGAACGTCTGGATTTGGCATAATCTTCCTCTTTCGGATGATCAATGGTGTCTTCTTCTATTCGAAGTTTAGTATTATACCTGTTATAAACATCGTTCCACGTTGTAGATGGGAACTCTCTCAAGCTTTCCTTGAGTCTTCTCGTGGCTGCTGAGTTTTTTTCATTTAGATTACTTGCGAATGCCATGGCTGCCCAATTATCAGGAACCCTTGGTAGTTGCATTCTTTCTCATTGAAACCTGTCTACAAATTCATGAAGTAGTTATGTGTATCCTTGTTTTATTTTAAGGATGTCCTCCATCCTTTTCTCGACTTTTTGCGCACCGGAGTGTGCCTTTATGAAAGAATCTGCAAGCTCAGCAAAAGAATCAATAGAGTTTTCAGCAAACAAAATCAAAGAATCTCCAAATTTTTTAACTAGGACCGACTCAATTTCTTGTTTTGTTAAGTCATTGCCCTTCACT
>ML412299.1:1651-21308 GCA_005239525.1 Nicotiana knightiana | reverse complement strand
GAGGGGGGGGGACGACAGCATGGCGACTTTGCTGGGGATATTTCTCAGCTCTTACCATAACAAACCTGCTTTTTTGTGATTAGTGTTTAAACAAGTGTTTATTATTCCTTCACTACTCGCATATCCCTTGTTTTATTACTCTTTACTGTGGAAACGGACCTGTCTCTTTGTTTTCTTTATTAAATGCCTTTACAATTATTAAATACCGCATTTTATCATTTTTCATCGTGCAAATACTTGAGATGTGTTATTTTCTTTCTGCATAAATCATGCACAATATCATATTCAACTCGTGTGTCATTAATATCATAGCAATGCTTGATGAGTGTTTGCGCTCTTCCTATATCACCCTATTTGAATTTGGAAAGGCTTAGTTGCGCTAAAACTAGTCCATCAGTGGTGCAGTCGATGGTTCCGTGCCTTTCCCCCTCAAGTCGCCCGCTTGAGGGTACCAGTCTAGACTTCAATAAGAACCTTACTCTGATTTTAACTATACATGCATCATGGTCAAACTTAGCCTGGGTTAATATGTTGTCCACATAATAACCTTTTAAGAAAAGCCTTGTCCAAATTTTACCGGGGTTTCCATAATTCCCAACGCACGCAACCATGATCGTTAATTTTGAGAAATAAGTGCGTTATGATAATCGTTAATGTATAACTAGTTGGATCTGGAGGGGGAAAGGTTCTAAATCTATTTATTTTGCAGAAAATGAGGCACGAACTCATCAGCTTTGACATGGTCCGTATCATACCACCATGGTTGCTAGATTGGTGGCTAGACCTTCCGTCAAGTGATAAAATTCATGTGAAGAGAGTCCTTGGAAATCTACCTTCCTTATTAGATATCCAACAAAACAACAAGTTGATTGAAGCTGCTACTATGTTCTGGAATGGAGAAAGGGTTGTATTCCGTTGTGGCAACATAGAAATTACTCCTCTTCTGGAGCAAATAGGGGGATTCGCTGGACTACCTTGGGACAGTCCCAGTTTATTGGTGCTAGAAAATTGCACTCCCAGAGGGTTTCTGAAAATAATGGGTTTGAAAAAGAATGACGACTTGGTGTGTCTGAAGAAGTCCTATATACCGTTTGACTACCTTTATGAGCGATACGGTTACAACAAATCCTACTGTATCTTCCATGACGAGTTCTCTATCACTTCCTTGGGTTGGATTCCTCGTAGTGTTTTCGTGTTTATCGTTTGTTTCTTGGGTATGATAGTGTTTCCAAGCAAAAAGGACAGAGTTCACACCAGAATGGCCATGGTAACCAAAGCGTTAATAAGGGGAATCGAGGGACAAACATATATTATTGTCCCTATGATTATTGCAGACATATATCGGGCCTTGGATCGCTGCCAGAAAGGGTTCAAACCCTTCAAGGGTTGTAATCTGCTACTCAAAATTTGGTTTCTAGGACATTTCTAGATAGGTCAATACAGCCAAGAGTTTCGACGAAGGTCGTGGAACGATCACATAACCTTTTATCACCCCAAGAGAATGACCTTTATCCCAGACAGGTTTGCTCAGCTGGCAAGTGCTACGAAATGGGTGCAATTTTTTGACAACTTGACTGAGGACCAGGTTCATTGGATATTCGAGTAGTTCCCCACCGAAGAGTTCATGATCCGACCTAGGGACACTCCACACTTAGTATTGATAGGGTAAAGGGGTATACACCCCTATGTTCCTATCAGGGTCATGAGACAAGCTGGTAGAAAAACAATTATACCACGAGTCTCCAAGATGAGCCACTACAAATCGGATTTCCAAGATGATGACATCTCATATAAATGTGAAGCTCAACTCATGTGGCACTTGAAGGTTACTATGGAAGGGGACACCATCGAGCCGGATCGATATCATGCAAGGCATGTGTACTTTTACCCATCGTGGTTGGAGGATTGCATAGCAGGAATAGTCGAGCCAGGGATCGGTCGAGGAACCAGATACATAGATGAAGTTGCCGAAGCACAAGTGAAGTATAACAGACTGCGCAAGAGGGTTCGTGAGTCCGAGGCTGAGCATCTGGAACAACACAAGACTGGTATGGAATTAATGAATGAATGGAGGGAGATGGCTACCAGATCGAATGAAAGGCTAGAATATATGGAGTGGGGTCTGATGGAGTTGGAAGGAAGATGAGGAAAAGAGTCATAGACTACCAGAATGCTGAAGGTATCGAAAGAGGACATCTCGCCACGGCATACCTGCTGCTGGACATGAACGACCCAGGGAACCTGATCGATGAAGCCAAGAGAACCAGGCTTGGAGAAGGTCCTTATGGGACCAAGTAGATTAGGTTTATTCGTTTTTGCTTTTCGAATGTAATAAGTCCAAGTGCCATTATTGACTTACCTTATTGTCATTTTAGATTCGTCTTATTTATTGCGTTAATAAAATGAGGCAATTATTGGCATTAAAATTATCCAAATCTACTTGTCTCTAGGCCTAATTCGGTCACAACGACGCTCCCAAATTAGGGACTAATTTACATTCCTGCAATATGTTTTTAAATACTACAAATATTTTTCAGAACTCTTACTAACCTGGCTACCTTTTGTTTTTATTTCTCTTTTGATTATTCCCATCCCCAATGGTTGGGTCACACATATTAGCATCACAAGCTTACCACACCAGATCCAGAGGCCCTCCACCTCCTCCTCCTCCAAGTGCATCAAAAGACAAAGGGAAAGCTAAGATGGACGATATGAGTGGTGTCAGAAAAGATAACCCCACACATGCTGAGAATGTGGAAACTTCTGATGGTCAGAGTACTCCGGCACCAAATGACTTGGTTTCATGGCTTGAACATAAGATACTTGAACTACAGGGTGAGCTTTAGTGGGTCCGTAACTTGGCAAACCTCTCTCTCACACTAAGCGTCCCAGATATCAACCATCCAAATACTCAAAACCCGGCACCTCCTAAGAATACACACAACCAGCGCCTACAGAATCCTCTCGCACTCCACCAATATACAACCCCTCCTCCAAATCCTTTACCCATACCTAGACCTACTCAACATCACCATCTCCCGACTCAATGTCCACAAACTACTTATCACACTCCTTGGAATACTCCCCAGCCTACCCCCGATCCCCAAAATTCAACCGATGATCACCGCTACACCAAAACTCTTGGCATTATCCAAAACAAACGCATATACGTGGAAACCTTACCTCACTCTGCTCAACCAATCATATATACACTGGAATCCGCTGAAATTGACCTGCTCATTATGAACATGGCAGAAGAGCTCAAGAAACTCACAAGCCGGGTTCAAGGTGTTGACGGAGGCAAAATAATCGAATGTTTGAATTATGAAGATTTGTGCATTCATCCAGATGTGGAACTGTCGGAGGGTTACAAACCTCGTAAGTTCGATTGAACAGGTGACCCAAAGGTACATTTAAGAACCTACTGTGACAAGCCCATATGGGTTGGTAAGCATGAAAGAATTCGCATGAAGCTATTCACGAGAAGCCTCACTAGAGACGCCCTATCTTGGTACATAAGTACAAATCCCAAGAAATGGGCTAATTGGGTAAGCATGGCATCAGATTTCATGGACAGATTTAGATTCAACACGGAACATGCACCCGACGTATTCTATATCAAGAATCTGAAGAAGAAGCCCACTGAGACTTTCTGCGAGTACGATACTCGTTGGAGGTCAAAAGCAGCGAAGGTTAGGCTGACATTAGATGAAGAGCAAATGAACAACTTCTTTGTCAGGGCTCGGGATCCATAATATTACGAAAGGTTAATGGTAATCGAGAATAACAAGCTCTCTGATATCATCAAGGTCGGATAAAGGATCCAGGAAGGTATCAAAAGTGGAATGGTGACAAATTTTGAGGCACTACAGGCCATGAATAAAGCACTACAATCATGTGGAATATCAAAGAAGAAAGAAGTGGGAACAGTAATGGTCGCCCAAGGTCCGAAATCTCCATTTGTGTACCAAACACCTCCACCCACATACCAACCATCACCTCCCACATATCCTCAATCTGCTACCGCCTACCACACCTATAATACCCAACCAACCTATTGTCATTCACCGCTAGCTTGTCAAAATTACCAAAAACCCAGGCCCAATTTTGATCTCAAACCACCCAGACAATACACCCCTATTGCTGAACCTATTGACCAATTGTATGAAAGATTAAAGGTTGCTGGATATGTCACCCATATTTCTGCCATGGCTATGGAAAAATCATCATAATGGGTCAACCAAAACAAGACGTGTGCGTACCATTCCGGTATGAAGGGACATATTATTAATGAATGTCGCACCCTGAAATATAAGATGCATACACTGATTGATACCAAGGCTATACATGGAAAAGAAACCATACCCAACGTCTACAAAAACCCCCTCACAGATCATAGGGGTGAAGAAGTCAATGTAATAGAAACCGATAAAGAATGGGATCCCGAGGGATCAATCGAACTTATTCGGGAAGGTGATGATCCTAAAAAGCCGGCAGTCATGCTCAATCCCATTGTGGTACAGGTCAGCCGTCAGTCAAAGTTGAGGCAGCCGCATCGGCTCACTATGAAGTAGAAATGACACCACCTGCTCCATTTGAGGTAGAAGTATCCACCCATTTTACCGTGACGGTGGTATCCACACCACCCTTCAGTTCCAACGTTGTACCTTCGGATTATGTTGTTGAAGCTAGGAGAAAAGGGAAAGTAAATACGGAAGAGTCCGGCGCCGCACAAGGAATGACCAGAACAGGAAGAATTTATGCACCTGAGCATTTGGGAGAAACTAGTAAGCAAGCTTCTAACAAACAACCCGTCATTGAAAGTGGTCTAGACGACCTTTGGAGGAAAGTACAAGCAAGGGATTATTCTGTTGTTGATCATCTGACTAAGACTCTTGCCCAGATATACATCTT
Source organism: Nicotiana knightiana (assembly GCA_005239525.1). Lineage (NCBI taxonomy): Eukaryota > Viridiplantae > Streptophyta > Magnoliopsida > Solanales > Solanaceae > Nicotiana > Nicotiana knightiana. The sequence continues at coordinate 16,394 of ML412299.1, read as the reverse complement.
ATCGCTGCAGCAAAATTTCGAAGCACACAAGAATGATCTGATAAAGGTACTGAATGAAGCATATGTGGCCAACAACATTACTAGCGGAGAAATGTCCAACATGGTGGGACAAGTGTTAGAAAGCCATAAGATCACCTTCCATGAAGTCGAATTGCCACCTGAAGGATTGAGCCACAACCGGGCACTGCATATCACAGTGTAATGTGAAGATATGTTCATTGCTAGAGTTATGATATATGGAGGGTCCAACCTCAACATCTATCCGCTAACAACTCTTAAAAGGTTGGGCAAGGACCTACATGAAATACGAGCAGGATCTATGAACGTGAAAGTATTTGATGGGTTGCAAAGAGCCAAAATTGGAGAAACCAACCTATGCTTGCAAATGGATCCTACCTGGTTCAATATTGAATTCCAGGTACTAGACATATCCGCCTCCTACAATCTGTTGCTGGGACGGCCTTGGATACATGCCGCTGGAGGTGCCGCATCCACTTTGCACCAAGCGGTAAAATTTGAGTGGAACCATCAAGAAGTGATCATCCTTTGAGGTGGAAGCAATCCCATTTACACTAGTCAGATTGTTCCGGTGGTATAAAACATTACGAACTTAGGTGGCGAAACCTACCATCGCATCGAGTGTGTTAACACGATTGAGAAGGGTAAATGGTGGAGTAGAAAAATAGAGAACATACTGGCATGGTCCGGGTATGAACCTGGTAAGGGGCTTGGTAGAAAGCTTCAAGGTATCTCCAAACCAATACAGCTGAAGCGCCATGGCACAACCTTCGAGCTCGGATTACAGTATACCTGGCAGGAATATCAGAATTCATTGCCACCATGGCGTGGTCCATACTATCCTCTTTAGCAACCCGTTCCACACCTGAATCAGACCTTCCATCAGGCCAATACAATATGGGGATTAGAGGAAGAAGAAGCCTTGGCAGCATTGTGGAATTTGTTCTTGTAGACGATGATGTGGATTGTTGTGTAATAGTTGAGGAGGAGGAGAAGGAAGGCCTCACTATCCAGAATGTGGAGAGAGGAGCATCTTCAAAAGCTGGATTGTTAGACCATCAAGGGCCCGACGAGTCCCGGGGCAGCAAGGCTGATAGCATTGTTTACATTTGAAAATGATTTCCTCTTTGGCATTTTATTTTAAATAATATTTTATTTTCAGTGTTCCATTTTGAAAAACATTATTTGAAATCATTTTGTTTAAAATTTTAAATGCCTTGATCTATTATTATTACTATTTTTTCTTTCATATCTTTATCCCTACAACATTACTATTCCTTACCTTGATGAACCAACTATTGTGACGTGTAATGAGACAATGCAACAGAAGGACAGTAACTCGGAAGAAATAGAAGATAAGGTTGTAATACCTGATGAAATTGTCAGAGAAGTGGAGAACTTTGAGAACAAGCCCAATTTCAACATGGACGAGATCGAGATAGTCAACTTGGGAGATTCCGAAACTGTCAAGAAAACCGGAATAAGCATCCATTTATCACCGTCGAAAAAAGAAGAATACACTCAGTTCCTGAAAGAATGAGGATATCTTTGCATGTTCATACGACGATATGACGGGGTTGAGCACATTCATAGTGGCTCACAAGTTACCTACAAATCCAATGTGTCCGCCATTGAAGCAAAAATTCAGGAAATTCAAGCAAGATATGAGCCTGAAAATCAAGGAAGAAGTCACTAAGCAGATCAAAGCCAAGGTCCTTAGATGGGTGAGTACCCAACTTGGTTGGCCAATATTGTACTAGTTCCAAAGAAAGATGGGAAAGTCAGGGCCTGTGTTGATTATCGGGATCTAAACAGAGCAAGTCCCAAGGATGATATCCCGCTACCAAACATACACATTCTGATCGACAGTTATGCCAAGCATGAACACCAGTCCTTTGTAGATTGCTCCGCGGGTTACTATCAGATTTGGATGGATGAAGAAGACGTTGAGAAAATAGCCTTCATCACACCATGGGGAGTGTACTGCTAAAAAATGATGTCGTTCGGTCTGAAGAATGCTGGGGCCATCTACATGAGGGCCATGACAACCATTGTCCATCACATCATACATAAAGAAATAGTGTTATATGTTGAAGACGTCATCATCAAATCCAAGAGGGCTACAGATCACATAGAATATTTAAGGAAACTCTTTGACCGGTTGCGGAAGTACAATCTAAAGTTAATTCCCGCAAAGTGTCCATTCGAGGTTCCTGCCCAAAAATTGTTGGAATTCATCATCAAAGGTTGGACCCGTCAAAGGTTAAAGTCATCCAGGAATTACCACCACCAAAAAGCAAGAATGATGTGATGAGTTTCTTGGGACGTCTCAACTACATCAGCCATTTCATAGCACAGTCCACAGTAATATGTGAGCCAATTTTCAAAATGCTGAAGAAGGATGTCGCGGCCAGTTGGACCGAGGATTGTCAAAAGGCTTTTGACAAAATCAAGGAATACTTGTCCACACCACCAGTCTTAGTCCCGCCAGAGCCAGGTAAACCACTACTACTCTACCTTGCAGTGTTAGATGGAGCCTTCATTTGTTTTATGGTACAACATGACGAAACGGGTAGAAGAGAGCAGGCCACATACTACTTAAGCAAGAATTTCACTCCGTATGAAGTACAATACTCTTTTCTGGAACGCACTTGAAGTGATCTAACCTGGATAGCTAAAAAGCTAAGTCACTAATTCTGTCCATATACTACATATATCATATCAAGGATAGATCCCCTGAAGTAAGTCTTTCAAAAACCCATGCCTACTCGGAAGCTGGCCAAGTAGCAAAAGAGGCTTCCAAATTCCTCAAGGAAATACATGCCGGAACCTGCGGCCCACATATGAATGACTTTATTTTGGCCAAGAAGATCCTCAGGACCAGATAATTTTGGATGACCATGGAAACAGACTGCATATGGTACGCTAGAAATTCTACCAATGCCATATACATGCAGACATGATTCGGGTGCCGCCAAACAATCTTAATGCAAAAAGCTCACCTTTGCCTTTCACTGCCTGGGGAATGTATGTTATCGTCCCAATTGATCCCACCGCCTCAAACGGGCACCAGATCATTTTAGTGGCCATCGACGATTTCACCAAATGGGTTGAAGTTGCATCTTACAAAGCAGTAACTAAGAAATCGTTGCAGATTTTGTCAGAGACCGGATTGTTTGTCGATTTGGGGTTTCAAAGTCCATCATCACTGACAATGCCTCCAATCTCAACAGTGATCTGATGAAATCCATGTGTGAAACATACAAAATCAAGCACAAGAATTCAACAGCATACATGCCTCAAATGAATGGAGCCGTAGAGGCCGCCAGCAAAAACATCAAGAAGATACTAAGGAAAATGGTAGAAAATCACAAGCAATGGCACGAGAAATTACCATTCTCCTTACTAGGATACCGTACCAAAAATCTGCACATCAACCGGTGAAACTCCCTATCTGTTGGTTTATGGTACCGAAGCTGTCATTCTCGCTGAGGTAGAAATTCCATCTTTAAGAATCATACAAGAAGCTGAAATCAACAATGCAGAATGGATAAGGAACCACTATGATCAATTAGCTCTTATAGACGGCAAGAGGATGGATGCAATGTGTCATGGCCAGCTCTATCGGAATAGAATGTCCAGGGCTTTCAATAAAAAGGTCAGACCAAGACAGTTCACGCTAGGGCAGCTGGTACTAAAACAGATCTTTCCACATCAAGATGATGCCAAAGGGAAATTCTCTCCTAACGGGCAAGGTCCTTACATGGTTCACAAAGTAGTAACAGGAGGAGAACTCATACTCGCAGAGATGGACGGAGAAATCTGGCCAAAGCTTATGAATTCAGATGCAGTAAAAAGATACTATGTGTAAACTATATATGCTTCATCATATGATGTAAATTGAACTGTGCTCGACCCAATTCTCCTTTAAGAACGGATACGTAGGTAGCCCTATGGGTTCGGTCACAATTCAATAAATTTCCATTTTCCCACAATCAGAAGCTGGGGCAGAATTTTGAGGAGGACCCTAAAAATTCAGAAGCAAGTTCAGTCAACCCAGCATATGGAGCAGTCAGAAAAGTCATCTTGTAAACTGGAGCAGAATTTTGAGGAGGAAGTCGTAATGTCTCTAATAATATCACAGTTACTGGTTCATCTAACTACCTTCTAAACTACACATTACTGTCTTTGAAAATTATACATGCATGCTTTTGAAAAAGAAATGTTTCTTTAGCCAAATGCTACCCTAATAGCTTGAACATGATCTTCAGGTAGAGCGGAGCAAATCGAGAAAGCAAAGGCACAAACCAACCTCCCACACAAAAACTCACGAATTTTCTTTGGATGCAGAACTATATAATCATGATAAACACCATCACAATGACACAATCACTATGCATGAAACACATTGCCAGCTAAGAATACTTCACTCTTACTCTTACACTTGCATGAGGCTAAGCCATGCCTCTTTACTTGCATAAGGCTAAGCACTGCCTTCTCTTCGCATGAGACTAAGCCTTGTCTCAATCCTTGCATGAGGCTATGCCCTGCCTCTCTATTTGCATAAGGCTAAGCACTACCATCTCTTCGCATGGGACTAAGCCCTGCCTCAATCCTTGCATGAGGCTAAGACCAGCTTCTGTTTTTTCATATGGCTAAGACTTGCCTCTTTATTTGCATAAGGCTAAGCACTTCCTTCTGTTCGCATGAGAATAATCCCTGTCTCAATCTTTGCATGAGGCTAAACCCTGCCCCTCAATTTGCATAAGGCTAAGCACTGCCTTCCTACTTGCATAAGGCTAAACACTGCCTTCTCTTTGCATGAGACTAAGGCCTGTCTCAATCCTTGCATGAGGTTAAGCCCTGCCTCGCTATTTGCATAAGGTTAAGCACTGTCTTCTCTTTGCATGAGACTAAGCCTTGTCTCAATCATTTGTATGAGGCTAAGCCATGCCTCTCTATTTACATAAGACTAAGCACTTCCTTTTCTTTGCATGGGACTAAGCACTGTCCCGAATCTCGCACGAGACTAAGTACTGTCTCACTCTTGCATCGTTCTCTTCTCTGGGGCTAAGCTCTGCCCTCAATTTCACACAAGACTAAGCCATGTCTTGTTGCTTCTAGAATTATGACTCTACACCCCATAAGCTGAAATATAGCGAACTAGTCTGAAGGCGTCATAGTTTGATGGCACCATCCTCATAGGCAGAAGACAGCATGTCATGGCATGAGGATCTCTCGAACTTGCACATCATCGTTCAAAGGCGTCATGGTTCGGAGGCATCATTTTAATGGCCCGAGAACATCATTTCATGGCCTGCGGATTCCTTACTGCAAAATTCATTGCCCGGGACATCATGGTCTAAGGACGTCATCCTCAATCGTCCAAAAACAGTTTTCATGGTCTGAAGGGAATTTGCATCATATCTAAATTTACGCAAATTTATACGTATATGCGTGCAGTACATCTTTTGAGTTGAAGGAGACCCAATGAGTAACTATTATCCCAATAGGAGCAATCCCGCTCCAGTTCCTTCAAATTACTTCAAACGTGACCGCTCACTATAACTGTTTCACCTATTCGAAACCCTGTGTTCGTCCATGTGACAACCCTATTAGTTCATTCTACTGGTGGATCCAAAACTACACACGACCTGATTCCTGTAAAACCAGGGATATGTACGCAGCTCGAAAATCGGAGTACGGTCTATATCTTTCATATCACTATATTCGGTCAAAATTGGCCATCATATCATTACCTGACAACTCTTTCACCCTTCCCGGGTAAAGAGGGGCAGCTGTTGACACCCAATGTTTCCATATATATTTTAAAAAATACATATATACCTTCGAAATAGTCCATGAGCATAAACTAGTACTTTTCCATAATTTTTTGTAATTTTAAATTATTTTTAATTAATTTCTTCCAGCATTTTATTATCTAAATAATTATTAATTTTATCACAAATGATTTTATAATAATTTTATTACTTAACTTTTATCACTTATATTTATATTAAGCTTTAATCATTTTATGCTTAATTATATTTGTACCTTTGGGCTACAACTGTAATAATAACACATATATGTATAATTACATTATTTACGGAGAAAAATAACTTTTTATATTTTTATAATGTTAAATAATTATTTTAAATAATTTTCATATAAAAATGTCATTTTTATCATCCATCAATTATTTTTATAAACTATTTTATTAGTTTAATTGCGTATTTAAAACATGGCCCTTTTTATTAAATTTTTTCGGACCTACCCATCCCAATACTAACCTAACCCATAACTCGCCCGCCTAAAATCTAATCCTGGTCATTGATCTCAGATGATCAACGACCCTTAATCACTTACCTCTTTTTAATTAAACAAACACCCCTAAACCCTACCTCATTTCTCCCAACCCGCCGCCTTAGGATCCTCCACTCTCCTCTATTCTCTCTCACCCCTTCGAACCCTAGACCCGCCGTCACACATCCCTCTTGAATCATGATATTTCCCTTCGATTCCATGCCTTATTTGGATTCATCTCTTTACTAGTTATACGATTTTTCTGTTACTTGATGTGAATCTCAAGAGACTCGAACCAAATCTGGTTCAAAGTCTCTCATATCTATTTCTTCTATGTTCACTCTGATACATGTGAGTACGTATCTTTTCGTATTTTATGGTTTCAAATCTCTGGTTCAAACCAGATTTGGTTCACTTCTTTTTATTTATCCTAATATTTTTGTCCGTTTACCTGTAACTCTTTCAATTAAGTGTTAATTGATTTTACTTACCTAAATTGGGTTTTGAAATAAGCTTTCCTTTAGTACTAGTATTTCCTTATTAAGATTTTACCTGTTCTTACCTTATTTATGTGATGTATTACTCGTACTACTTTCCTTAACTCCCTTACTGGCCTGATTTTTATGCTTTGATTATGGAACTGCTTCTAATTGATTATGGAACTATTTCCTTACCTTATATGATCTGGTACTTGACTACTGATTGATTCTATAAAATGTTTTCCCTAAATTAAGTGGTATTGGCCTGATTTTATGTTATTTTTCCCTATTAATTGATTGAGGTCGACTCTAATTGATTATAGTGTTATTCTCATGCCTTATTTGTGTAGGATTGATTCATTTTGTTATTTGTCTATCTCATTGAGACTATTTAAACCCCTTACCAATTCCCTTTAGAGGGGTGAATCCTGCTATTCTCAAAAAAACCTAAGTTTTCTTTGTTCTCTCTTGTTATGATTTTTATACTAAGTGGTTATTATTTGGCCGGCTGAAATATAAGGCCAAATTATTCTGGAAATTAACTTTTATTTCCCTTTTACTTGCTTTCTTCTAAACTAGTACGCTCTAATCTTTGCAATTTCATTGCTTTGTTTGACTAGCCTGTTCAATTCCTAGCATGATTCTTTCCTTTATATGGCTGTATGATTTCATTGGATGATACTGTTAAGTTAAGGCTAAGTTATTTCAAATAGCATAAATCCTCTCCAAAGATTAAGGTTTAGTCTGGTTTTTTGCAAGGTACTGTAAATATGTGATCACTAGTCTAACTCATATATCCTGCATTTTAAATCAAATGTTTTGCCTAATTGCTTATGTGTTTTAGCCACGATTGTTTTAAATAATAACATGAATACTAACTAATCACATGCCAACCGTCTTGAACTATGTGTTGAACATGGATTCTTTTTCTTTCTTGGTGCAGTTATGTTTGCAATCTTGTAATCTGAATCTTTTTGCTTTTGAAAACNNCTCCCCCCCCCTCCCTTTACCCTTTATGTTATGGTTTTCCAAACTCCTACTCTTAGTCATTTAGGTTCTGTAACGACCCCGTCGGTCGCTCCGTGAGTTTATCCCTTTTCCCCTATTCTAGCTTTGTTATGTGCTAGTTAACCTAATTATTATGTGTGGGTCGGTTGGTTCGGGGTGGTCGTGGTGAGAACTGAGACACTTAGTCTCTCAAATTGACTTAGTAGTGGGAAAAGTCAACTAGAAGTTGACTTATTGGTAAACGACCTCAGAATGTAGATTTATGGCTCGGATAGCTTTGTTAGGTGATTTGGAACTTAGGAGTGTGTGTGGAATGTGCTTTTGATGTCCGGTGTAGAATTAGGCTTGAATCAGCAAAATTGAGTTTTTGGCGATCTTCTGTCAGTAGTGAAAAATTAGCTATCGGGGTCGGGATGGAATTTCGGAAGTTGGAACAGGTTCGTAGTGTCATTTTGGATGTGTGTGCAAAATTTTAGGTCAATCAGACGTGTTTTGGATGGGTTCGACATCTTTGGCGAACTTTAGAAATCTCAAAGATCATAGGCTTGAATCCGATGTGATTTTGGTATTTGAGCGTTATTTTGGGTGTTTCGAAGGCTTGACTATGTTTGAATGGTGTTATGGAGAGTGTTGGCATGTTTGGTTGATGTCCCGAGGGCCTCGGGTGCGTTTCGGGAGGTTAACAGACCTAGTTTGGATGTTGGAAAGTTGCAGAATTTTTGCTGGTGTTTCTTCTGGTTTATCTTCTACGCGATCACAAGGGTGAGTTCATGATCACGTAGGCTTAGCAGGGGTGGAGTAGAGGTCTTTCTATGAGATCGCAGTAAAAGGGTCGCGATCGCGGTCATGTGGGAAGTGATTCATCAAGAATGCATGGCCAGTGCCGCGTTCGCGTAGGGTATTCGAGCTGCAGCAGAGTGAAGACATTTTTCTCTATGCAATCGCGTGAGTTGGGTTGCGATCACGTAGGGTCGTGTGTCTGTTAACTTCGAACGCGGGGGAGGTTCTGCGATCGCGTATGGTAAACTAGTGGGGCAGCATATTTGTTCTTCGCAATCGCGTAGGGAGTTCCGCGATCGCAGTGAGTAATTCCCTGGGTGGTGTGCTTTAAAAAGCCATATCCGCGAGTTTTAGACCACTTTTCACCATTGTTGGACAGAATTCGAGCTTTTGGGAGAGATTAAAGAGGGAATCAAAGGGGAAACACTTGGAGGTAAAAGTTTTAACTTCATAACTCGACTCTATGTTATTTTCTTAGTAATTAAACTTGAAATTAGTTGGATTTAAACCCAAAATTGGGGAAGTTAGGGCATGAGAAATTGAGACTTAAATTGAGGAATTGAGGGGTCAATTGTAGTCGGATTTCGATGAATTTTATATATATAAACTCGGGAAAGGATGAGGATTATTATGATGCAATTTTTATAGAATTTCGAGACGTGAGCCTGGGGGTCGGGTTCGGCCAATTTCGGGATTTGTGCCCAATTGTGACAAAATTTCGAATGAGTTTCGTCTTCGTAACATATTTTGATGTTATTAAACTGTTTTTCATAGACTCGGAGCATTTGGGAACCGATTCGAGGGGCAAGAGAATCGCGGAGTAGTTTTCGGGCCGGTTTGAGGTAAGTAATGATTGTAACTCTAGACCTGAGGGTATGAAATCCCGGTATTTCACTTGTTTTGGTAAATGAGGTGAAACACATCCTAGGTGACGAGCGTGAGGGCGTGCACCGGTAGCGACTGTGACTTGTTCCGTCCTGTGGCGACTATTATGATGCGTATTTGATTTGAAATCATGAGATGTCCTGCATTTTTTAGGTTTATATTATATTATGGGCAGTATGCCACGTTTGGGGCCTTGTGCTGATCTGTTTAGACCCCCCAGGGGTATTTTTACACTATTCTCACACTATTTTTGATAGAAAATTGTGAACTCAGTCATGTTTATTACTTGTTGCTTCTTCACTGTTATCCCAATGTGTTAGAATACTGTGTGGTATTTGGGGATGAGTCCCGTGATGTTGAGATGAGTTGCCCGAGTGGCTTGAGAGGATGACTGAGTGAGGCCAAGAGCTGAGGTTTTGAGGATAGTTATGGATCGGGTTGCACGTCGCAACATATATAGATATTATATAGATCGTGCTGCACACTGTAGCACACACACACACACACACACACACACACACATATATATATATTGGATTGGGCTACATGCCGCAACAATATAGTGCGTGGGCTATAGGAGCCCCTCCAGGAGTTTGTACACCCCCAGTGAGCGCAGTCGACTGTTATTTGGATCGGGCTGCACACCGCAGCATATATACATATATATATTTTTCGGATCAGGCTGCACGCCGCATCATATGCTATGTGTATCGGGTTGCACGCTGCATCAGTTTGTGGGGATTCATGGTACTTGTTGAGTGTGAGTGCTGAGTGTGAGCATTGAGTACTGAAAGAGGAGTCACGAGTGACTGAGAGATCTTAAATTGAGTGATGTTGTGCCCGAGAAATTATAAATTGTGAGATTATTTTTTTCCCCCTCATTTTAGACTGAGTCTCTTTAATAGACGTTGAGTTAATGTTTTATGCATGTTTAGAAGGGGGAACTGGAATTTCTAAAGTATTTGGTAAATGTAGTCTTTTGGATTACTCTATTTGTTTTCACTGGCACATATTTTTATGAAACCATCACTTTTAAATGCTCGTTACTGCACTCAAGTCTTTAGTTACTTTGGTTACTTACTGAGTTGGCGTACTCAAGTTACTCCCTCCACCTTTGTGTGCAGATCCAGGTACTAGATCTGAGCGTTAGCTGATTTCTCCTTTACTTGGAGTTTGCTCGAGGATAGAGGCAGTTGTTCAGCGTCCCCAGCTGGTCTTCTTTCGTTTCTTAGTTCGTACATTTCTAGTATTCTCAAGATTGTATTAGTAGGGGTTTGTTATTAGATATTGTTTTCTTCTCTTTAGATGCTTATGACAATTGTATTCGGGTGCTGGGTTGTGGGTAGATTTGATTTTTGTGCTATTACTGCTGTTGATTGTATCTTTAAAACATGAACTTTAAATGATTTACTTTGACTAGTGACATTAAACGGACAATTTTGTGTACTACTCTCAGTAGTTGGCTGGCCTAGTTTCACGATAGGCGCCATCACGACCTATATTGATTTGGGCTCGTGACAGTTGGTATCAGAGCACTAGGTTACATAGGACTCAACAGTCATGAGCAGGTTTAGTAGTCTTGTAGATCAGTACAGAAACGTCTGTACTTAGCTTCGAGATGCTACCGAACCCTTAGGAAAAATATCATTTTCTTGAATTATGTCGTGCCATTTTGTTGATTCTGGAAATCTAAACTTTTTTCATTTCATTCTCTCACAGATGGTGAGGACACGCGCTACCGATCAAGGTGACCAGACACCAGCTAGACCAATAAGAGGTCGAGGCCGCAGTCGAGGCTATGGTAGAGGTATGGGACTAGCTCGTGTTGCAGCCGGGGCAGTACTAGAGGGTCCACCTACCATTCAGGATAGGTTCCCACCGCAGATATTCTAGCGGGGCAGGCTCAGGCACCAACAGTGCCCATTGTTATTCCGGGTCTCAGGAGACTCTCGCTCACATCATGACTGTATGTACCAGCCTTGCTTAGGCAGTTGCTGCATCTTCTAATGTTGTTACTTCTCAGGAGAGGGGAGGCATTCAGATTCTAGCTGCCCGAACAACTGAGCAGGTTACTCATGGCCTTCAGACACCGGGAGTAGTTCCAGCCCACAGCCGGTTGCTCTAGTTCAGGGCTTTATCGTTCCAGTTGTGCCAGATGATAAGAAGCGTAGGCTGGAGAGATTTAGTAGACTTCAGCCTCCGACATTTAGTGGTGTTGAGGGCGAGGATGCCTAGGGTTTTTTGGACAAGTATCAGATGATGCTTCGTACTGTAGGGATACTGGATACCAGTGGGGTCTTGTTTGCTACTTTTCAGTTTTCTGGGGATTCTTTTACTTGGTGTAGAGAGTTTATGCATATGAGGAGTTAGTGCCCTTATCTTCTTGGAGGTCCATCTTAGTTGAGGAGCCAGCCTTCGACTTCAGCTCCAGTTACTTCGCCACCCACCCAGGCAGCTAGGGGTGGTAGTCAATCAGTTAGAGGCCACCCTAGAGGGGGATGTCTTGCAGGTGCAGGCCAAGCTCGTATCTATGCACTTCCAGCCAAGCTAAATGATATGGCCTCCGATGCAGTGATCACAGGTATTGTCTCAGTCCGTCGCCGAGATGCTTTGACCTTATTTGACCTTGGTTCTACATATTCCTATGTTTTATCATATTTTGCCCATTTTCTAGATATGCCCCGTGAGTCTCTAGATGCACCAGTTCATGTGTCGACTCCGGTGGGTGATATTATTATTGTCGATCGTGTTCATCGATCATGTGTGACATCTATTGGGGGCCTGGAGACCCGAGTGGACCTATTATTACTTAGCATGGTTGATGTTGATATGATATTGGGCATGGATCAACTATCTCTCTATCACGTTGTTCTTGATTTTTACGCCAAGACCATGACCATAGCTATGCCAGGATTTTCGATGGTTGAGTGGAGGGGTTCTATTAAGTATGTGCCTAGTAGGGTGATTTCCTACCTGAAAGCTCAACATATGGTTGAAAACGAGTGTTTATCGTATTTTTCTTTTGTGAGGGATGTCAGTGGTGAGACTCCCGCTATTGATTTGGTTCCTATGGTCCTTGATTTTCCGGACGTGTTTCATGCAGACCTGTCAGGCATGCCACCTGACAGGGGCATTGGTTTTGGTATTGACCTGGTGACAGGCACTCATTCTATTTCTATTCCACCTTATCGTTTGGCACCAGTGGAATTGAAGGAATTAAAGGAGCAGCTTCAGAAACTCCTAGATAAGGGGTTTATTCGGCCTAGAATGTCACCTTGGGGTGCACCAGTGTTGTTTGTGAAGACGAAGGATAGCTCTATGCCTATCTGTATTGATTATCGGCAGCTGAACAAGGTTACGGTGAAGAACCGTTATCCCTTGCCTCGTATTGATGACTTGTTTGATCAGTTTCAGAGTGCCAGGGTATTTTCCAAAATTGACTTGCGTTCTGGCAATCATAAGTTGAAGATTCGGGGACCCGACATCCCGAAGACTGCCTTCAGGACGAGACATGGTCATTATGACTTTCTGGTTATGTCATTCGGACTGACCAATGCCCCAGCGGCCTTTATGCACTTGATGCACAGTGTGTTCCAGCCTTATCTTAACTCCTTCGTCATCGTGTTTATTGACAATATCTTGGTATATTACCGATCTCTGGAGGATCATGAGCAACATTTGAGGAATGTGCTTCAGACTCTGAGGGAGAAGAAGTTGTATGCAAAATTTTCGAAGTGTGGGTTCTGACTTGATTCAGTAGCTTTCTTGGGCACGTGGTGTCCAGTGAGGGTATTCAGGTTGATCCGAAGAAGATAGAGGCGGTGCAGAGCTGGCCTAGACCGTCATCAGCTATCGAGATTCGCAGTTTCCTTGGTTTGGCAGGGTACTATTGCCGTTTTGTAAAGGGATTCTTATCTATTGCAGCACCAATGACAAGACTAACCCAGAAGAGTGCTCCGTTCAGGTGGACGGAGGAGTGTGAGAAGAGCTTTCAGAAGCTCAAGTCAACGTTGACTACAACTCTGGTGTTGGTTTTGCCTACGGGTTCAGATTCTTATACAGTTTACTTGATGCCTTGAGAGTTGGCCTTGGAGCGGTTTTGATGCATGACGGTAGGGTGATTGCCTATGCGTCTATACAGTTGAAGGTGCACGAAAAGAATTATCCAGTGCATGATCTTGAGCTAGCAGCCATTGTCCACGCCTTGAATATTTGGCGCCATTTTTTGTATGGAGTACAATATGAGATTTTCACTGATCATCGTAGTTTGCAGCATCTACTTAAGTAGAAGGATCTAAATTTGCATTAGAGGAGATGGTTGGAGCTTCTTAAAGACTTTTACCTCACTATTCGATATCATCCAGGGAAGGCCAATGTAGTGGCCGACACCCTGAGTCGCAGAGCAGAGAGTTTGGGGAGTCTAGCCTACCTACCAGCAGCAAAGCGACCTTTAGCCCTTGATGTTCAAGCTTTAGCGGGTCAGTTGGTGAGATTGGATCTATCAGAGCCCCCTCGGGTATTGGCTTGTGTAGCCTCCAGGTCTTCTCTTTATGATCAGATTAGAGCACGCTAGTATGATGATCTGCACTTGCTCGTTCTTCAGGATAGGGTCCGGCGGGGTGATGCCAGGGATGTGGTTATTTGTGATGATGGGTTCATGAGGATGTAGGGCCGGATTTGCGTGCCCAGTATGGATGGGCTCCGAGAGTTGATTCTACCAGAGGCCCATAGTTTGCGGTATTATATCCATCGGGGTGCCGCGAAGATGTATCTGGATCTGAGACAGCATTATTGGTGGAGGCGGATGAAGTGGTATATTGTTGAGTTTGTGTCTCGGTGTCTCAGCTGTCAACATGTCAAGTATGAGCACCAGAGACCATGCGGATTACATCAGAGATTAGATATTCCGGAATAGAAGTGGGAGCGGATCACCATGGACTTTGTAGTTGGGCTTCCATGGACTTCGAGGAGGTTTGATGTTATATGGGTTATTGTGGATCGGCTTACCAAGTCCACACACTTCATTCCTGTTGGTACTACTTATTCTTCGGAGTGGTTAGCCGAGATTTATATCAGAGATACTGTCTGATTGCATGGGATTACAGTTTCTATCATTTTCGACAAAGGTACCCAGTTCACATATCAGTTTTGGACTACACAGGATAGCATAGAAAATCACTAAACCTCACTCACACATTGCACATGACTCAATCACAACGGTTTTATTCAACTCTCAAGTCAAGCAAGCACACAAAATTGAGAGAATTAAG
>ML412298.1:724-72147 GCA_005239525.1 Nicotiana knightiana | reverse complement strand
GAAGTTTCGTATTTTGAAAGAAACTATGTTTTACGTAATTCTCTCTATTAAATATACTTATTTCTACTTTTGGAGAAAGTATGTTTTCAAAGGAAACTCTTCCATACTAAAATGATTTTATTTGCAAAACTTTTTCATATGAACTGTTGTTTAAAGTTTTCCACCAGTCTATGGATTTTAATGGCTAAGGCCCGATGTGAACAAACCGACGTAGAGTTGAGTTATTGGCATTCTCTATTGTATTGTGTTTCCTTTCAGTTTGGCTTGTTTTGTTGTCCATCTTTTTGTGTATTTTTATGCTGTTTCGTGATTGATTTCTGTAATTTCCTTCCGCTTTATATTGTCATTGTTGTAAATTATTCCGTGAAGTATTAGGTAGATGTAACGCTCGGTCATTTCTACATTTATGTTATTTATCTTGTAGGCCAGTGGTGTCTTGACTAGTCCTCGTCACTACTCCACCGAGGTTAGTCTTGATACTTATTGGGCACCGCTGTGTTGCTCATACTACACTTCTACATATTTTTTTGTGTGCAAATCCAGGTATATATATTGTAGTAGCTGTGTGGATGGTTGCCGAGGAGACTCAAGGTAACCTGCTGCTGCGTTCGCAGGCGTCGAAATCACCTTCTTTGTATTTATTATTCATACACTGTTGTATCTATTTCCAAACAGTTGTACTTAGAAGTTGTAGAAGATTCGTAGATCTTATGACTTGTACTACCGGTTTTTGGAAAGTTTGTACATTCTGTTGAGATTTTATATCGAGACTGCTAGCCTTCTTTTAGTATTGCTGATATTCAGTAACTGTTAGGCTTACCTAGTCCCTAAGACTAGGTTCCATCACGATACCCAACGGAGGAAAATTTGGGTTGTGACAAAAAATCAGTCTAGTTGTAATCCCCTATTTCATGCCTAGAAATGCTACTATATTCATGAATACAATAGCTTAAATACATCGAATACACTCCAAAAAAATCTGAAAACATTGCAATAGAAAGTAATATATTAAATGGTAGCTACAACTAACTAATAACCACTAAACAATAGTGGTTTGTGAAAATTTCTCTTTAAACAAGCATGCTTTCCAAGTTTCGTTTTCTCTTTTTATGGGCCTAATTAAGTCATTTATAGGATAGGCCCAAGCCGCATTCCACTGTAAGGCCCATTATTGAGATTAAGCAACCTCTGATCCAAGTATGGGTGGGCTATAAATATAAGAAATTTTATTTGTGGAAATAACACTAAATGCCTATCACTCCGAAACTATTTACCTGGATTTACCCATTTAGAAATTAATTACAACTTCTACCTAGGCAATCTAAACTTATTACCCGTAAATTCACTTGCCTTTTCCCTTTTAATTTGCTTTAAGCTTTTACCTAGCGCGAGGGGCAAATTGAAAATGCAAATCTTTTTTTCGTGTTGTTTTATTCTATGACTTAAATTTCAAGACTTCTGACTTCTGTAAAACATTAATCTGCCATTGGAGGACCTTGAAGCTTTGAAACTCATAAATTGGGTTTGTTGAATTTGTGGTTATTTTGATCCAATTCTGACCGGGTATGTTCGAAATGTTAATTAGAGTATGTGGCTATATGCTAAGTCAATTTGGTGGAGATTTTAGAGTAGATTTTTAAATTTTAGGTTGAAATTGAGTTGAACGGTAAAGAATACAGATTTGTACTGTATAACAAAATGATATATTGTATACTATATTGATATACAATAATTAATTCAAGAGTATATAATTAACTACAATAATATACTACTAATTTTTTTGGAGGAATGAACCAATCCTCTATATACCAAAATAATATATTATAAACCATTTTGGTTAATTCAATAGTGTATAATTTATTGCGTTGAACTGGCGAAGAAGAATGTATACTGTATACCAAAATGATATATTATATACTATTTTGGTATACAGTTCATTCCAATGATATACTATTATAGTATGCTATATAATGTAACGATATACTCTTACAGTTAGGTCCTTTTAGAATTTTTTGAAATTTTTACTGACACCTGATATTATTTCAGTTTAATAATTGAATTAAATTTTTTTTTTAATTCTTTGCGTACAATTGTATACCCTGTTGGTATAGCTATATGCTATACTGGTATCATATGTTAGTTAATTTTTTTTTATTGTATTAGCTACATTTAATTGGTATACAATTTGATTTTTCTTTAGTAATAGTATAAAAAAAAATAAAAAAAAATAGTGAAAACAATAAATGTTATCTTCAGGACAAAGAGGATGCCTGATGAGTGGCGGTGGAGTACAATGGTTCCGGTGTACAAGAACAAAGGGGATATCCAGAATTGTAACAACTATACGGGTATCAAGTTACTAAGTCATTCCATGAAAGTGTGGGAGATGGTGGTGGAAGGGAGGATAAGGAGGGTGGTGTCTATATCAGAAAACCAGTTCGGGTTCATGCCGGGTCGTTCTACTACGGAAGCTATCCACCTTATCAGGAGGTTGGTGGAACTATACAGGGATAGAAAAAGGTATTTTGCATATGGTGTTTATTGACCTAGAGAAGGCGTATGAGAAGGTTCCTAGGGAATTCCTTTGGAGGTATCTGGAGGTGAAAGGTGTGTCGGTGGCTTACCTTAGGGCGATAAAGGATATGTATGATGGAGCTATGACGCGAGTTAGGAATGTGAGAGGTGAATCAGAGCCTTTTTCGGTTGTTATGAGGTTACACCAAGGATCTGCGCTCAACCCGTTCTTATTTGCTCTGGCGATGGATGCACTGACACACCATATCCAAGGGGAGGTGCCATGGTGTATGTTGTTCGCTGATGATATAATTCTGATTGATGAGACGCGAGGCAGTGTGAACGGGAGACTGGAGGTATGGAGGCAGGCCCTGGAGTCTAAATGTTTCAAGTTGAGTAGGACTAAGACGGAATATATGGAATGTAAGTTCAACGACGTGACGAGGGAAGCAGATGTGGAAGTCAGGCTTGACTCACAGGTCATCCTCAAGAGAGAAAGTTTTAAGTACTTAGGATCAATTATCCAGGGAGATGGGGAGATCGACGGGGAAGTTACGCACCGTATTAGGGTGGGGTGGATGAAATGGAGGTTAGCGTCTGGATTCCTGTGTGACAAGAATGTGCCACCGAAACTCAAAGGTAAGTTTTATAGAGCGGTGGTTAGACCGGCCATGTTGTATGGAGTCAAATGTTGGCCAATCAAGAACTTGCATATCTAGAAGATGAAAGTACCAGAAATGAGGATGTTGAAATGGATGTGTGTGAACACTAGGTTGGATAAGATTAGGAATGAAGATATTCGAGAGAGGGTGGGAGTGGCTCCCGTGGACGACAAGATGCGGGAAGCGCGACTTAGATGGTTCGAACATGTGCGAAGAGGAAGCCTAGATGCACCGGTTAGGAGGTGTGAGCGATTGACTTTGGCAGGTACGAGAAAAGGCAGAAGCGGCCTAAGAAGTATTGGTGCGAGGTGATCAGGCAGGACATGGCGCGACTTCAGATTTCCGAGGAATGGCTCTTGATAGGAACATGCATTGGGGTGGTAGGCTAGGGGGTGGTCGTGAGTTCTTCCCTCTTTGTATCAGATAGTCTAATAGAGTTTTGTTTAGGTTTGTTAGCGGTCTATGTTGTGTCCACATTGTTGTTTTGCATAGTTTTGTGTTATTGTCTTTTCACTTATTCCTTGTTGTTATTTTCTTTCTGGAATTTTTTGCTGTTATATGCCTTTTATTTTGTTTCTTTTTTGATATTATTTTCTCTTTTATTGAGCCGAGAGTCTCCAGGAAATAACCTCTCTACCCTTTTCGGGGTAGAGGTAAGGTCTGCGTACACTCTACTCTCCCCAGACCTTACTAGTAAAATTTTACTGGGTATGTTGTTGTTGTTGTAGTGAAAACAGTAAATAAAATTAGATTATGAAGAGAAAAAGAATATAAAAAAAGAAGTTAAATGAAATTACAAAAGGAAAAAAGAAAAAAATAAGAAGAAAACGAGAAAAAATAAAAGGAGAAAAGAAAGAAAAAAGGAAAAAAGAAAAGAAAAGAAGCATAGAAATAAAAAAGAATTGGAGAATAAAGAAAAAACTTCCCACAAAAACTACTATGAGCAGGAAATGTAATTAGGTTGATGGGTAGAAAAATAAATGAGTAGACAAGGGTAAATAGTTTTGTTTTGGTGGGTAAGGGTGTCATTCTCCCATTTTATTTCCTATGGCAAACTACCCTATTTAATATAAAACAAAATCATTTTGAAATATTATTATCTATAGTTACCTTTTATACTCTATAGCAAAATAGGTATCTATTGTATATACTACCATATAGGCGTGCAATACTCTATTTATGTTTTTTTCCCTCTCTTTCTTTCACTTAACACACATTCTCTCTCAAATCACAACAAGATTTTTTTTTCTTTCTCTCTCCACAATCTCTCTCTCACAGCAGGATTGTAGGATTAAATTTCTCAGAATTAATCCTCAACTTTTTTGCTCCAAAAGTTTGTGGTAATTGGTAAAGCTTTTGGCCGGTTCATGCCAAATNCCCCCCCCCCCCCTCCCCCCATTCTTAGGTTTTGAGGAAGAAACTTCAAACTTCGTCTTCAATGGTTGATTCAAAAACTCCAAAAAGGGTCACACGAGGTATACCCACTAAAGCACTCAATTTCGATCGTCGGCGTCATCATCTACTATTGGCTAATCCTCATAGACGAACAGATTTGGCCATGGCTACGCCATAGAAGATTTAAGGGCCGATTTTTGTTCGTCTCCATTTTTAGTTTTAATACAATGTATACAATATTTTGCTAGACCGTAAAAAGCCATCTCCGGCAAACTTTCTTCCCAAAAAAGCCATCTACACTCAAATACATTATATTTTTTTAAAAAATACATTATTTTTTTGCTTACATTTATGTATTCCGAAGGTCTATATTTTTTTTTAATACAACCGAATATCACTGTGTTTTGTAATTTTTTGTTGTTTGAACAAAGTCGAATTGAATACGGTGAATTGAATACAATATAAAATAATGAATAATGAATATCTATGAATTGAATACATTGTATACAATCGAATTGAATAGAACGATATACACCATATTTCTTGATTACCTCACTGTATTTATGAATATAGTCGCGCGAATACATGGAATACAACACGGTTCAAATTTTTTTATGTAGAATTGATTTTGTTGAATTAAATTAGGAGTGATACACGCTAATTGATCCTCTTTCCGTTATTAAACAACGAGACTCACCTATTTTTAGGCAAATTCTGCTATTGTATTCATGAATACAAAAGCGCAAATACAACGAGTGCACTTGCAACGCTGGATTCCCCTATTACTGTATTCATGAATACAATAGCGTGAATACAATGAATATAGTCGCGTTGCAGCGAAATTAAGAATTAATATTCTTGAGTTAAATTAGGAGTGATACACGCTAATTGATTCTCTTTTTGTTATTAAACAACTGGATTTCCCTATTTTTTATGCGAATTCCTCTACGATATTCATGAATACAGTAGCACGAATACAGTCACGTAACAACTAAATAATAGCGATAAGAAGTAATTATGTATATGGTAGGTATAAAAAATTAATAGCTACTGAACAATAGTAGTTTCTGAAAATTTCTCATAAATATTATAATAAGGAGATAAGTAAAAAAGAATATCAGGAATAATTGAGACATGTATTAAAGACAGGAATATATGTATTTTTAATCCGAAATTGTGTATGGTTCCCAATTTGTTGATCTTTTCTAAAATGTACCTGACATTCTCAAGATTAGTTGGGATACATTCTTCATTAGTTGGGATTTATTCTGTGACAACTATTTTGTTATTTACTAACGGTGTAAATTAGCATATTGTCATCAGCACGCAGACATACAATTAAGATATGATCTCTAATACAATCCCCTTATTAACCTATGCAACCATTTTAGAATATTCCATGTTGTTAGCCTAATTTCCCTTGGCGAATGCTACGAGCCGCCATTCGAATAACCATCTGCTCTTAAATTAAAGGGACTCTTTAAGCCTCATCCGACATTTTTCCATAGTATAACAGCTATCAACTTTAATGGAAACTATGGCAAAAGTGCTAGGAAATTGAGCAAATGTGGTTTTCATTCTAAGAAGTTACAAAATGAGGAGCAGAAGAAAGAAGCTTCACCCGTGCGCTCAATGTATAACTACCTTAGTTACATTAGTAGGCAACAAGTCACTGAAAAGTCTCAATTTCATGTGATAAACTTGGACGAAGTTGAACCTCAAACAATATTGTATTTTGTCCTAACTGTCAGCTAAAGCCAGCCTCTGTTTATGAGTGTCAGTTGGCAACTTGACATCAGTAGCCAATCCAATAGCTTGAAGAAACCTTACTACATACCAAGTCATGTCAAGTTGCCACCATTCTAAGCCATGCCTAGCCGAATATTCAAACGCATGGTGGTTGTTGTGCCAACCCTCTCCAAATGCAAGCAACGCCACCCACCTACATTGGAGCAAATCAATTATCTTGACGGAGTCTAAAAGGAGAAAAGAAATAGATAGCATTTAACTTCTATACACCGACGGTAAAAAAAATTAACAACCGCATACCAGTTGTTTCTTGACAGATCACCAGTATTCCACGCCTGTTTACCCCATACATGGCATGCTGAATTTACCAGCCAAGTTATGTGGTATACCCACACAATTCTCACCCCCTGCATGCCCCAGCAAAATTTAGCAAATGAAATTTCAAAATCTCCTTGCACTAAATGCATAATAGCAACGAATTCACACTTGAATAAGCTTGTCCTGTAGTTCATTTTATCGAAAATATTAAGGAACCTAACAAGAGATACAACAGCAATTGTCTTCCACAAAATTGGCTCACAACTTGAGTTAGGCGGGTAGAAATATCCAAAACCGTTGGGAGATTTGACACATGATGAAAATACAGTACTCTAACGGGAAGATGCAACATCAGTTTTCTTACACAAGATTGGCTCACAACTTGAGTTATTCGGGCAGACACATAAAACATGTTGGGATATTTGAAAAGATAATACTTGCTAAACATTGTTATAAATACCAACAAAAAAAGAATCAAGAATACCTAAATAGAAACAAACTAAACAGCAAACTTCATATATGGTTTCAAGCTTCATGGTTGTCTATGTGGAAATTAAATCATACTAGTATAAGTTGTATCAACAAAATCATCCTTTTCCCCATTCCAATTGTTTTCCCAAAATGTTGAAAGGGGAAAATGAAAGGTTTCTCCACAAAGGCAGTTGTGCAGAGGAAGAAAAGCTGCACTTACCATGCCCCAAACAATATAAGGAAATCCTCCCATAGCATATAACAGAGCTGCAAGTGCGACAGGATGGAAAACATAAGTGTC
Source organism: Nicotiana knightiana (assembly GCA_005239525.1). NCBI lineage: Eukaryota > Viridiplantae > Streptophyta > Magnoliopsida > Solanales > Solanaceae > Nicotiana > Nicotiana knightiana. Next base: position 64,737 of record ML412298.1, on the reverse strand, counting down.
ACGAACAAACTGATAGAAAGGCTGCTTCTCCAAATCCCCCACATTGTTGGGCTTTCCTGTCTACACATTAAAAAAGACACACACAATCAATACACAAGAATTTTCTACCATCTTTTATACTATGTAAAGATACTGTAGAATGAAGCAATTACCCTTTCAACAATGGTGTCAGTATCGAACATCCAACTCATATGACTGAACCAAAATCCTTCAATAGGACTGTGAGGATCTTTATCAGAATCACAAAATTGATGATGATACCTATGAGTACTCACCCAATCAATTGGATTTCCCTACAATCACACATATCAACAAATATAAACCACAGTAAAGTTATAAAAGCCAAATACTGTACTAGAGATAAGATTTTATTTACCTGAAGTGCTTGGACACCACAATAGGCAAAAAGGTATTCTAACCACTTGGGAAGTTTGAAACTTCTGTGAGAGAGGTTTCTGTGAAAAGAAAGAGTAATCCCCAAAAGTCCAGTTACTATATATAAGCCAAATGCAATTCCAACAGCAGCCCAATTGAAGTTAAAGGGTGCAAATAGACAGAGCAAATGCATAGCCACAACCACAGCAGCTGAGCCCAAATCCACTGAATTCCACTGCCTACCAAAAAATACATTCCTAGGCCGCTTCACCACTACATCAGAAAACAGAATTCTGTTAAAGCTTGATTCTTTTCCATTTTCTGATACCGTCGTCGACGCTGCATTCACAATTGGCATTACTCTTCTACTAATCCTAACGTTACCTTCCAATCTATAGCCATTCCACTTGTTAAGTACGCTTGTTTTAGTTGTCTTATATGATAGGGTATTTACATTCTTTGTTGGTTGAGCAGGGGAGAAGCTTCTGGCCGGCCTATGAATTGGTTGAGGAAGCGGCGAGAATGGGTAAGGCTTAGACTTGGACGGCGGTGGTGCAAAGAGGGCCATTTTTGGGCTTGGCAATTGTTTGGTTTGAGTTTCTTTGGCTTATATAATGGAAATGAGAAACATAGAGTAGAAGGGAGTTTATGGTGGAGATTTAACCTTGTCAAAACACCTCAGTTGCAACATAGAGGCGGAGAGCCAACTGGTGATATTACTGATAAGGCGGTGGGGCTTTTAAGATTTTGGGATAATTGGAAATTTAGTTTGTTAGAGGCCGCAGATACAATAGTAGATTTTTGTGGGGACAGAGCTTGACCCCTACGTGGGAAAACGATCGCCTTTCCTTTATTTTTCAGTGGTGCTCGAGCCAGTTTATGTATACCTTGAACACGGCTATTGGACAATTTACTTATCAAAAGATTATAATTTTTGTCTAAGCTGAAATTTAATCTATGCTCTCCCATGATTTTCTTGACAGAAAATTTATGGTTGGGGCAGGTGGTGTTAGAGATATTTCTGCCAACTCCAAGTTATTTTTTGGTTTGTGTGGTTGCGTTTCGATATTTCTCACGCTACGTTATCTTATTCTGAAAGTGTCTTTCTACTCTATTTGCACAAATAGCAGCAACGGCTGCAACAAGTGCGTCCATGTAGCAATGCCAGTCCCTCGTCTATATATACATATGTTGTTGTCTTGCTCCGAATTATTTTAACTTATTAAAGAACATTCTTGATCTGTATATGACTCAATGTACTTAAATATGACAATTCACAGATAACTGCTTGTTATTTCAACCCTGAAGATCTTGGAATTCACCCAATTTGTTTAATACTTCGAGATGAGTCTGATGGTTTATGGGCAATTATTGGGCACAAAATGTTGAAATATTAAGATCAAACTAGATTGTTGACCAGCTAATGACCAACAAAAATATGCAGGGGAAGTATCAATGTATGGTAATTGAATTAGGGAGTTGCAATTTTACTTGCTAAACTGACAACTGTTTCATCTTCTTTAACCTATACTTCTGTATACCATGAAAATAGTTACTATGGCGTCTGCAGTATGTTTTCATTTCTGAAAAGATGACTTGCTTTCATTGAATTGGTTCTCAATACCTTTTTACCTAGGCCTTCTGTCAGGGGTTGTAACGACCCGATTGGTCGTTCCGAGAGTTTTAGTCCTGTTTCCCCTATTTCTGCTTCATTATGTGCGGTTCAGCTCTTTTATGTTGTGTTAGGTTGGTTGGCTCGGATTTGGAGTGGTTGTGGAGAGAAAATGAGACACTTAGTCTCTTAAGATGGTTAATTAGTTGAGAAAGTCAACCGAAAGTTGGCTTATAGGTAAACGATCTCGGAATTGGGGTTTTATAGTTCGGATAGCTTTGTTAGGTGATTTGGGACTTAGGAGCGTGTTCAGAATGTTATTCGAAGGTCCGTGGTAGAATTATGCTTGAATTGGCGAAATTGAATTTTTGACGATTTCTGGTCGGCAGTGGAAAATTAGCTATCGGGGTAGGAATGGAATTCCGGAAGTTGGAATAGGGCCGTAGTGTTGTTTGTGATGTGTGTGCAAAATTTCAGGTCATTCGGACGTGGTTTGGTTGGTTTCGGCATCGTTGGCAAATTTTGAAAGTTTAGAAATCCTTAGGCTTGAATTTCGGGTTAATTTGGTGTTTTGATATTGTTTTGAGTGTTCCAAGGGTTCGACTAAGTTCGGATAATGTTATATGAGGTATTGGTATATTTGGTTGAAGCCCGGAGGGGCTCGGGATGATTTCGGATGGCCATCGGGGAGTTAGAACTTGGGAAAAATTTGCTAGTGGTATTGTTTTTGGTTTTCCGCACCTGCGTAAGGGAGATCGCAAATGCGGTTTGTGGTCGCAGGTGCGGAGTTTGGAGGGCTGGGGTCTTTCCGCAGAAGCGGAAGAGTGGGCGCACCTGCAGGCCCGCAGGTGCGAAGGAGAGACCGCCAGATGCGGTGTGGGCTGGATAAGTGGAATCCGCAGAAGCGGAGACCGCAGGTGCGGTGTATGAACCGGAGATGAGGTTTTGGCTGGGCAGAAGTATAAATTGGACCCTTCGCGAAATTTCGCCCATCTCCACCATTTTTGATGTTGGGATTGAAGCTTTTGAGGGATTTTGAAGAGAGATTCAAGGGGAAACACATTGAGGTAAGCTACTTGAACCTAAAATTTGATTCTATGGTAGCTTTTGACTGATTAAGCATGAAATTTGTGAGACTTAAGGGTGAAAATTGGGAAATTAGGGCTTGGAACTTGATACTAAGAATTGGATGGTTGAGGGGTCAAACGAGGTTAGTTTTTGATGAATTTGGTATGCATGGACTTGTGAGAGGATAAGGATTCCGGTGATACGATTTTCATCGGATTCCGAGACGTGGACCCGGGGGTCGGATTTGGCCAATTTTGGGATTTTGATGTAATTTGATTATTTTCGTATGGGTTTGTTCCTTTAGCATATATTGATGTTATGAAACTGATTTTGGTTAGATTCGGGGCGATTTGAGGCCGAGTCGACTGGCAAGGGCATTGAGTAGATTCTTATTCGGATAGAGGTAAGTAATGATTGTAAATCTTGTCATGAGGGTATGAAACCCCGAATTTCACTTCGTTTCACTATTTTTAAGTGACGCGCATGCTAGATGACGAGCGTGTGACGTACACCGTTGGGGATTTGTGACTTGGTCCGTCCCGTAGCAACTATTAAGTTGCGTATTTGACTGGAAACTATATGATATTTTGTGTTTTAGAAAATATTACTATGTTTTGGGCTGAATGCCATATTTGGGCCTCGTGCCAAGTTATTTGGACCCTTAGGGGCTTTTTACTGCTATTTCTTGACTGTGTTGATTTAAGATTTGTACTTAGTCATGCTATGTTTTACTGATTTCGAAACTCGGTCTTATTTACTCCATTTGATGCATAAAATGATATTTTGGACTGAGCGCCCTGTTTTATTGATAGCCCGAGTGGCTTGAGAGGTTTCTGACTGAGTGAGGCCGAGGGCCTGTGTGGTGAGGATATCATGGGATCGGGTTGCGCGCCGCAATATGTTGTACTGTTTTATGATATATGAGAGGTCGCGAGCCTGACTGATTATGCCACGAGATGACTTGTTATAGCGCTTGGGCTGTAGGAGCCCCTCCGGAGTCTGTACACCCCCAGTGAGCGCAGGTACCTACTGAGTGCGAGTGACGAGTGGTGGGGAGGCTTGAGTGGTTGTGAGGTTGCCCGAGAAGCTGATTATGAGTGATTGTGAGGTAGCCCGAGTGGCTGATTCTGAGTGATGTTACACCCGAGGGGCGGTTTATGATACATGTTTTTCCCGAGAGGCTACTTATGATTTTCATCACTTTTACTCTGAATTTCTTGAAATTCTGTTGAAACTGTTGGAAAAATATTCTCAAAAAACTTTTATTGAAATCAGCTTTTAAGCGTGATGATGTGACATATATGTATTGTTTGAAAGAAAGATTGTACTTACTGTGAATTTATGACGTGTATTTACGTGTTTCTTACTGCTCAGTCTTTATTTACATTTATTACTTAATGAATTGGCGTACTTGTCGCGCCCCCTTTTTTCTCGCGAAATCGGGTTTCGACATTTAATGAGACAACTCCCTTCCCTTTTGGGATGAGATATGAGATTTGAAGAGTCGACACCTAACAGATTAAGGTGCGTTAGGACACCTAAAGCTAATAACTCATGAAACTAGTTTGCATCACCAGAGATCAGGTAAGGGCTCGAAATTACCTTGAGGTGAAGGTGTTAGGCACCCCTCGAGGTCCACTAAGGTGGGTCCTGACCGAACTTAATTAAGAGAATTAGTCACTAAAGGAAAATAAAGCAATTTAGACAACTGTTTAAAGCAGGAATTAAAAGGGGTCCTAAGTTTCTTAGCCTATAGAATCATTTCCGTGCAATACTTGGTAGCTTTCCCCAAGCTGAGGTGCTACACATAGCATTAGCGCACAGGTCATCATCTCATTTACTACCCAATTACTATCTTTCAGTTATTACCTAAGCGTTCTAATAGCTTCTAACTCGTGCCTTAAGCATGCACTACCCATCCCTTACCTATGGTCTTGGGGATGTTTAGGACCTCTATTTAAGGTAGTTCTAGACTGACATATGTTGCTTAAAAATGGGAAAAACTAAGTGACAAACAAAAAATCAGATATGACTATCACATAAGGAGAAAATAAAGGCTCGTGTTAACCTCCACAAGTAAACAACAAATGCACATAATTCAAACAACAAGTTTTATCAATTTAATACCCTATAGGAAGGATATCTAGATGAGCGTAAATAGAATATAAGACATCATTTTATTAAAACGAGCAGCGGTACCTATCAGTTTTCCTACTGATTTTAGTCCTTGAATCTGGGAATATTCCAGGCAGCAAGATATCACAATTTTAAGCCTAGAGTTCTTAATAATCCTACATGCTTGCCTAAGGTGATAACCAGAACAGAATCCTATAGGCATGGTATCTAAATCTGTTAACAAAGCGTTACTGATTTTAACAAACAATTTTTTTATCCTTCATACCCTATAGGCATGCTTTCTAATTTGCAGAATTAGTTAACTCTTATAGGCACGATTTCTAGGTGTTAGAACTTATTTATTTCCTATAAGCATGTTTTCTAGTTTACAGGATTAGTTAACTCATATAGGCATGATCTCTATGTGGACAGAAACATTAACCCCTATAGGCATGATTTCTAGGTTTGAACTGATCTTTATTTCCTATAAGCATGGTATCTATGCACGTAGACAAAATTTTAAACAGACCAGAAAAGGTTTGTAAAATGACCCGATCGGTCATTTTTTGTTGTAGGACCCCATGCCCCTAAATGAGACGTCCCGTAGTTTCTTTTTCTGATTTATGTGTTGCGGAGGCAGGTGGTTCGAGGTTTGGAGGAGTTTGGAGTGGTATAGGAACACTTAGTTCCTCAAGGTTGGCCTTAAAGGCCAAATCCAGTCAATATTTTTAGTAAACGACCTCGGAATCGAGATTTGAAGGTTACAGTAGGTTCGTATGATGATTTCGGACCTGAGCGTGTGTTCGGAACGAGTTTTGGATGACCCGGGAGCGTTTCGACGCCTAATAGTGAAATAAGAATTTCCTTAAGTTCAAATTGAGGTTTGGAATGTGTTTTTGTGTTATCGAGGTTCAAACGAAATTCTGAGACCGGAAATAGTTCTGTTATGTCATCTATGACTTGCTCGCAAAATTTGGTGTCATTCCGAGTAGTATAAGTACGTTTCAGCGTGTTGGAAGTGAATTCAAGAACTCAAATTCTTAAGTTTGATCCAATAGGTTTTGGGGTATGATTTTTAGATTTAGCATTGTTTCGGACGTTCCGAAGGCTCGAGTGAGTCTGTATTATGATTTAGTACTTGTTGAGATATTTGGACGGGGTCTCGAGTGGGCCCGGATGCCATTCGAGCATCGCGCAAGGCAAAAACCAGCCTTAAAAGACTGCTGGTGCACCAGATCTGGTGTGACCGCACCTGCGGAGGTATAGCCGCAGGTGCGAGTGAGGTCTCGGTCTCGCAGGTGCGACTCCAAGGGATATTGCCCATTCCGCAGGTGTGGATCATTTTCCGCAGAAGCAGAGCCGCAGGTGCGGTCTCCGCTCCGCAGGTGTGACCACTAACCCCCCTCCCTCTTTTACGCAGATGTGAGATTTTTCTTGCAGATGTGAGACCGCAGGTGCGGACCTCGAGCCGCAGGTGCGAAAAACCTGTAGACAGTGAGGTCGTCTTAAATGCGAGACTTAGCCATTTTTGAACCACTTTTCATCATTTTGGATGATTTGGAGAGCCGGTGAAGGATGGATTCGACCTAGAAATTGTAAGGTAAGTACTTCCTACCATGGAGTGAGTTTAATACTTGAATTCTTGGGTAGATTAACACATTAAATTAGTAGAAATCATGGGATTAGAGTAAAACCTAGGGTTTTGATAAAAATAAGAATTTACCAAGAAAGTTTTTACGGAATCATAGAAAAACCATATAATATTGATCCTTTAGGCTATGGGTAAGTATTTTCTCCGAAACTTTTTCGGAATCCGAGCGTGTGGGCCCAAGGGTGTATTTTAAGATTTTCCAATTTGGGTTGAAATGACCATTTAAGTAGGAGAATTATGGACTTTTGACCATAGATTGACTTGTTAATGTGATGTTTGGCTAGCTTCGAGTTCTTGGGCGACAAATTTGGAGTTTCGAGCGCGTTCTTGACTCAGAAAGTAGGCTTGACACGAGGTAAGTCTCATTTCTAACCTCGTAAGAGGGAATCGTCCCCATAGGTGAATATAAATAGTTGCAATGTCTTTATTTGTGGGGGCTACGCACGCACGAAGTGACGAGAGTCTGTGCGTAGCTACTATTATGTTATGTCGGGGAGTTTAGGATTCACAAGCATGTTGTATGTGTCATATCTATAGTCTTAAATGTTAATTTAGGTTGCCTAATATCCTTGAATTGTTAAGTGAACATCTAGGAGGTTACATTATGAAATTTATATTATTGAATCCTTCTTTGTAAGTATATTCTCTACTGAATTCCTGATTTCCTGTTAATTATGTGTATGTATACGGGTATCCGCGTCACAGGTATGATTTGGGAGCGGAGTAGCCCTACTATAACAACCGCGTCGCATGTTCGATTCGTGAGCGGTGTAATAGATGCATCTATGGTTCGATCCATTCGGCCCTTCGGCAGTGCACACTTATTTTCGCGTTGTGTCAGCCGTATGTTCGCGGCATGTTATGTGTTTTTTAGATGTTGGGTGTTCTGTGATTATGTATATGTTAAATACCATGAATAAAATGAAAACGAAGTAATTTGTATGCTAGAGAACTTGACACGTAAAGGTATTTGTAAAGGATATTTGATGTTCCTGTCTTCATTATTATTCATGATTGCCATCCCTGCTTAGCCTTACATTTAAAACATATTATTTTGACCCTAGTAAGTGTCACGTCGACCTCTCGTCACTACTTCTTCGAGATTAGACGGGATACTTACTGGGTACATATTGTTTATGTACTCATGCTACGCTCTGTACTTAATTGTACAGGTTCTGAGGCAGGTGCATCTGGGTATCAGTCCGGAGCTTGTTCCTGATTTATACCTAGTCGAGGCTTTGCGGTGAGCTGCTTCTCTTGACGACTTCCAGCAGCACTTTGGAGCTTTTCTTTTGCTAATTCTGTCTATATATTTCTCAGACAGTAGGATAGAATTTTATTACTTTCGGTATTACTCTACTAGATGCCTGTAGACTTGTGACACTAGTTCCTGGCACACACATTAGTAGACCATTCATTTGGGATGTATTTATTAAATTATGACTCTTTTTGGTTGTTCAGCTTAAAATTTCCTAAGTTATATGTTATTACCGAATGTCATAAATTTACTCTAATTAAATGATGGGAAATGTTTTTGAAAAATGAATGAAACTCACCAGTAGATAAAGGTTGGCTTTCCTGACAACGGCATTGGGCGCCATGGAGACCTGGGTTAGGATTTGGATCGTGACAACATGGTATCAGAGCTCTAGGTTCACATAGGTCTCACAAGTTACAGGCAAACCCAATAGAGTCTTGCGGATCGGTACAGATACGTCTGTATTTATCTTCGGGAGGCTATAAGGTGTTAGGAAACCTCTCTTTATTCATCTTCTATCGTGCAGTTCATGGTATACTAAATCTCACTCTTCTATTCACTCACAGATGGTGAGGACGCGCGCAACCGACGTTCTGGACTCGGGAGAGACCGCTACCCCCGTTATCCGAGGCCATGGTAGAGGTCGGGTGAGGGCACCGACCCGAGGTAGGGGACGAGGGTGTCCCAGATCTATTCCAGTTGCACCACCAGCGGATCCAGTAGAGGATCCCATTACTGAGGAGTAGGGCGAGGTGCCCCCAGCAGATCCTGCCCCGTTGGACTTTATGACGGCGCCAGGATTCTAGGAGGTCATGGGCCGTATGATACGGTTCATGGACACCATGACTCATGCTCGTTTATTTCCAGCGAATCCGGCCATATCTCAGGCGGGAGGGGTGACACAGACCCCCACTGCCCAGGCCGCAGGACATACAACAGCAGTCTATCAGACCCCGGGTACACTGCCCGTGGGCAGGGTGCAACCAATAGCAGTAGCAGCACCTGAGCCCAGACCAGCTGCAGACGATGATCCGCAAAAGTTATTAGACAGATGGACTAGACTACACCCTCCTGCCTTCGGAGGTGAGCGTCATGAGGATGCCCAGGACTTTATTGATAGGTGCAGGGACGGATTGCACAACATGAGGATACTGGAGTCCCATGGAGTTGACTTCACTACTTTTTAGCTAGAGGGCAGGGCCCGGAGATGGTGGCAGTCCTACATTCTTGGCAGACTGACAGATTCTCCTTCCTTCACTTGGGAGCAGTTCACTCAGTTATTCCTGGACAAATACATTCCACCCTCTGAGAGGGAAGAGCTGCGGTATCAGTTTGAGCAGCAGGAGCAGGGTCAGATGTCAGTGACCGACTACGAGGCTAGGTTTTCTGAGCTATCTCGTCATGCACTCATGATACTTCCTACTAACGCAAAGAGAGTGCAGAGATTTGTAGCCGGTTACACTCAAATGGCCCGAGAGGTGGAGATAGGGGCTCCTTATCTGCTTGTGGTAGAGATTTCTCGTAGGATTGAGGGTTATCGGTCGACGAGCAGAAACAGGGGCAGTAGGATAAAAGAGCCAGATTTTCTGGATATTTCAGAGGTTCTCCAGCCAGGGGCAGAGGTAAGTTTGGTAGGGGCCAGCCTAGTAGGCCCCCATATTCAACACCCCCACCACCTCCTCGAGGTACTCCCACGAGGCCTTATTTCAGCGCTATGCTGGAGAGTTCTTATCACCCACTAGCCATTCAGGGTTCCTCCGGCGGGTATTCTGGTTATCAGGGGTCTTCCAGCCCTTATTTCAGTGTTATGCCAGAGAGTTCATACCGTTCTCCAGCTATTCAGGGTCCTTTAGGGCAGTAGGCCATGGTGCCGAGAGGTTGTTATGAGTGCGGGGATCCAAGTCATATTAAGAGGACTTGTCCCAGGCTTCGGGGCAAGGCAGTACAGTAGAGTTTCCAGCCTATGAGTTCAGCACCGGCAGTCCGGCTGCCCAGAGGTAGAGGACAGGTTGGTAGAGGTCGTCCTAGAGGTGGAGGCCAGGCAGGGGAGCTCGGCCAGCTCCTGCCCATTCAGGAGTAGGTCAGTCATCCGGCGCTCCAGCTAGATTCTATGCCTTCCCGGCTAGACCAGATGCAGTGGCCTCAGATGCCGTGATCATAGGTATTATTTCAGTATGTGGTAGGGATGCATCGGTACTTATTCTTATGTATCGGCCATGTTTACTCATTTCTTGGATATTCCTCATGAGTCTTTGGGTACTCCTGTTTACGTGTCCACTCCTGTGGGTGATTTTGTGGTTGTGGACCGGATATATCAGTCCTGTGTGGTTGCTTTCTGTGGGTTCGAGACCAGAGCGGACCTCATGTTGCTTGACATGATTGATTTTGAGGTCATCCTGGGCATGGATTGGCTATCTCCTCATCATGCCATTCTATATTTCTATGCCAAGACTGTTACTCTAGCCATGCCCGAGTTGCCGAGATTGGAGTGGAGAGGTTCCTCAGTTAGTGCGGCTAGTCGGGTTATTTCTTTCCTGAAGGCTCGACGTACGGTCAAGAAGGGTTGTTTGGCTTATCTTGCTTATGTGCGGGACACCACCGCCGAGTCACCGACGATTGATTCAGTGCCGGTAGTTCGAGAGTTTGCTGATGTATTCCCTTCATACCTTCCAGACATGTCACCGGATCGTGACATTGATTTCTGCATTGACTTAGCTCCAGGCACCCAGCCTATATCTATTCCCCCATACTGTATGGCTCCGAAGGAATTGAAAGAACAACTTGAGGAGTTATTGGCTAAGGGTTTATCTTACCGAGTGTATCGCCTTAGGGTGCTCCAGTGTTATTTATGAAGAAGAAGGATAGGCTATGCGGATGTGTATTGACTACCACCAGTTGAACAAGGTTACCCTCAAGAACAAGTACCCGTTGCCGCGTATCGATGATTTGTTTGACCAGTTGCAGGGTGCTCGAGTGTTTTCTAAGATTGACCTGAGATCAGGATACCATCAGTTGAAGATTCAGGACTCGGATGTTCCGAAGACTGCCTTTCATACGAGATATGGTCATTATGAGTTCCTAGTAATGTCCTTTGGCCTGACTAATGCCCCAGCAACATTTATGTATTTGATGAACATGGTGTTCAGGCCTTATATTGATTCTTTTGTCATCGTCTTCATTGATGAAAGTTTGATTTACTCACGTAGCCTAGGAGAGCACGAGCAGCATTTGAGAGTTGTGCTCCAGACCTTGCGAGAACAAAAGTTGTACGCTAAGTTCTCCAACTGTGAGTTTTGGTTAGATTCTGTGGAATTCTTGGGACGTGTGGTATCTGGAGAGGGTATCAAGGTAGATCCTAATAAGATTGAGGCAGTTCAGAGTTGGGCACGCCCTACTTCAGCTACAGAGATTAGGAGCTTCTTGGGTTTGACAGGTCATTATTGCCGATTTGTGGAGGGCTTTTCATCCATTGCAGCCCCTCTGACTAGATTGACCCAGAAGAATGCCCCATTTAAATTGTCCGACGAGTGTGAGGCGAGCTTTCAGAAGATCAAGACAACATTAACCTCAGCACCACTTCTAGTGTTGCCTTCGGGCTCAGGGATGTATACAATTTATTGAGACGCTTCACGCGTTGGTTTGGAATGTGTGTTGATGCAGGAGGGGCGATTAATTGCATATGCTTCACGTCAGCTGAAGGTTCATGAGAAAAATTACCCTGTGGACGACTTGGAGTTGGCGGCGATTGTTCATGCTCTTAAGATTTGGAGACACTACTTGTATGAGGTGCCTTGTAAGGTTTATACGGACCACCGCAACTTGAACCACTTGTTCAAGCAGAGGGATCTTAATTTGAGGCAGTGTAGGTGGCTTGAGTTTCTGAAGGATTATGACATCACCATTCTTTATCATCCGGGCAAGGCGAACGTGGTTGCAGATGCCTTAAGCAGGAAGGCGGAGAGTATTGGTAGTTTAGCTTTTATTTCAGCAAAGAGAGACCTCTAGCTTTGGACATTCAGTCCTTGGCTAATCGCCTGGTGAGGTTGGACCTTTCAGAGCCCAGTCGAGTTCTCGCACGTGTGGTGGCTCAGTCTTCATTATTGGGGGAGATCAAGAATCGACAGTATGATGATCCGCACTTGGTGGATCTCCGGGAGATAGTGGTATAGGGTGGTGCCAAGGAGGTTTTTATTGGCAAGGATGGTGTTCTGAGACTTCAGAGTCGCTTATGTGTCCCTAATTTTGATGGCTTGATGGAGAGGATTCTAGAGGAGGCTCATAGTTCACGGTATTCTATTCATCCTGGTGCTACGAAGATGTATCGTGACTTGAGGCAGCATTTCTGGTGGAGGCGGATGAAGGAAGACATAGTAGAGTATGTGGCTAGGAGTTTAAATTGCCAGCAGGTTAAGTATGAGCACCAGAGGTCAGGAGGCCTACTTCAGCAGATGCCTATACCTGAGTGGAAATGGGAGTGCATCACTATGGACTTCGTAGTTGGATTTCCTCGGACATTGCAGAAGGTTGATGCAGTTTGGGTTATTGTGGACAGGTTGACCAAGTTGGCACATTTCATTCCAGTAGCTACTACTTATACTTCAGAGAGGTTGGCCCAGATCTACATTCGGGAGATAGTTCGGTTGCAAAGTGTGCCTGCGTCCATTATATCAGATCGAGGTCCTCAGTACAGAGTGAGTTAGGCACCCGGGTAGAGATTAGCACAACATTCCACCCTCAGACCGACGGGCAGTCGGCGCGGACAGTTCAGATATTGGAGGACATGCTCAAAGCATGTGTGATTGACTTTGGAGGGCAGTGGGAACAGTTCTTGCCCTTAACTGAGTTTGCTTATAATAACAGTTGTCAGTCCATCATTGACATGGCTCCATTTGAGGATTTGTATGGTCGGCGATGTCGTTCTCCCATCGGGTGGTTTGAGCCTGGCGAGGCTAAGTTATATGGTACCGATCTGGTGAAGCATGGTTTGGAGAAAGTAAAGTTGATTCAGGAGAGGCTTCGCACTGCACAGTCCAGATAGAAGAGTTACGCGGATCAGAAGCCGCGTGATGTATCATTTATGGAGGGAGAGAAGGTTTTGTTGAAAGTCTCTCCGATGAAGGGTATTATGAGGTTCGTGAAAGAAGGGCAAGCTGAGCCCGAGGTTTATAGGCCCATTTGAGGTGTTGAGGCGGGTTGGGGAGGTTTCTTATGAGCTCGCTTTACCTACCAGTTTATCAGGAGTTCATCTAGTTTTTTATGTGTCCATGATCCGGAGGTACCACGCCGACTTCTCTCACGTGGTAGATTTTAGTACCATTTAGCAAGATGAGAGATTGGGTTACGAGGAGGAGTCAATTGCTATCATTGTCAGGCAGGAATGCAAGTTGAGGTCCAAGATGGTTTCCGCCGGAAAGGTCCAGTGGAGGGGCCAACAAGTTGAGGAGGCGACTTGGGAGTCCGAGGAGGACATGCGGATCATATATCCACACTTATTCAGCACTCCAGGTATGATTCTAGACCCGTTCGAGGATGAACATTTGTTTAAAAGGTGGAGAATGTAACGACCCGACCGGTCGTTTTGTGTTCTAGAACCCCGTGCCCCTAAATGAGGCGTCCCATAGTTTCTTTTTCTGATTTATGACTTGCGGGGGCACGTGGTTCGATGTTTGGAGGATTTTGGAGTGGTATAGGAATACTCAATTCCTCAAGCTTGGCCTTAAAGGCCAAGTTTGACTTCATTCAACATTTTTAGTAAACGACCTCGAAATTGAGATTCGAAGGTTCCGGTAGGTTCGTATGATGATTTCGGACCTGGGCGTGTGTTCGGAACGGGTTTTGGATGACTCGGGAGCATTTCGACGCCTAATAGTGAAATAAGAATTTCCTTAAGTTCAAATTGAGGTTTAGAACGTGTTTTTGCGTTATCGAGGTCCAAACAAAATTCTGACGGAAATAGTTCCGTTATGTCATTTATGATTTGCTCGCAAAATTTGGTGTCATTCCGAGTAGTATAGGTACGTTTCGGCGTGTTGGAAGTGAATTCAAGAACTCAAGTTCTTAAGTTTGATCCAATAGGTTTTGGGGTATGATTTTTAGATTTAGCGTTGTTTCGGACGTTCGGAAGGTTCGAGTTCCGTATTATGATTTAGGACATGTTGGTATATTTGGACGGGGTCTCGGGTGGGCCCGAATTCCATTTAGGCATCGCGCGAGGCAAAAACCAACCTTAAAAGACTGCTAGTGCACTAGATCTGGTGCGACCACACCTGCGGAGGTATAGCCGCAGGTGCTAGACCGCTTCTGCAGTCCCAGCCTCGCAGGTGCGACTCCAGGGGATATTGCCCAGTTCCACATGTGCGGATCATTTTCCGCAGAAGCGGAGCCGCAGGTATGGTCTCCGCTCCGCAGATGCGACCACTGACCCCCTCTCCCTCTTTTCTGCAGATGAGGTCCTCGAGCCGCAGGTGCAGAAAACATGTAGGTAGTGAGGTCGTCTTAAATGCGAGACTTAGCCATTTTTGAACCACTTTTCATCATTTTGGACGATTTAGAGAGCTGGTGAAGGAGGGATTCGATCTAGAAATTGTAAGGTAAGTAATTCCTACCATGGAATGAGTTTAATACTTGAATTCTTGGGTAGATTAACACATTAAATTAGTAGAAATAATGGGATTAGAGTAAAACCTAGGGTTTTGATAAAAACAAGAATTTACCAAGAAATTTGTTACAGAATCATACAAAAACCATATAATATTGATCCTTAGGCTATGGGTAAGTATTTCCTCCGAAAATTTCTAGAATCCGAGCATGTGGACTCCGGGGTGTATTTTAGGATTTTCCAATTTGGGTTGAAATGACCATTTAAGTAGGAGAATTATGGACTTTTGAGCATAGATTAACTTGTTAATGTGATGTTTGGATAGCTTCGAGTTCTTGGGCAACGAATTTGGAGTTTCGGGCGCGTTCTTGACTCGGAAAGTATGCTTGACACGAGGTAAGTCTCCTTTCTAACCTCGTAAGAGGGAATCGTCCCTATAGGTAAATATAAATAATTTCAATGTCTTTATTTGTGGGGGCTACGCACGCACGAAGTGACGAGAGTCCATGCGTAGCTACTACTATGTTATGTCGGGGAGTTTAGGATTCACAAGCATGATGTATGTGTCGTATCCATAGTCTTAAATGTTAATTTAGGTTGCCTAATATCCTTGAATTATTAAGTGAACATCTAGGAGGTTACATTCTGAAATTTATATTATTGAATCCTTCTCTGTAAGTATATTCTCTACTAAATTTCTGATTTCCTGTTAATTATGTGTATGTATAAGGGTACATGCGTCGGGTATGATTTGCGTACGGGGTAGCCCTATTATTATATCAACCACGCCGCATGTTTGATTCGTGAGCGGTGTAATAAATGCATCTATGGTTCGAGCCGTTCGACCCTTCGGCATCGCACATTTGTTTCCGCGTTGTGTCAGCCGTATGTTCGCGACATGTTATGTGTTTGTTAGATGTTGGGAGTTCTGTGATTATGTATCTGTTAAATAGCATGAAGAAAATGAAAACTAGGTAATTTGTATGCTATAGAACTTGACACATAAAGGTATTTGTAAAGGATATGTGATGTTCCTATCTTCATTATTATTCATGATTTCCATCCCTGCTTAGCCTTACATTTAAAACATATTATTTTGACCCTGGTAAGTATCACGTCGACCTCTCTTCACTACTTCTTCGAGATTAGGAGAGATACTTACTGGGTGTACATATTGTTTATGTACTCATGCTGCGCTCTGTACTTAATTGTACAGGTTCTGAGGCAGGTGCATCTGGGTATCAGTCCGGAGCTCGTTCTTGATTTATACCTGGTCGAGACTTCACGATGAGCTGGTTTTCTTGACGACTTCCAGCAGCACTTTGGAGCTTTTATTTTGCTAATTCTGTCTGTATTTTTCTCAGACAGTAGGACAGAATTTTATTCCTTTCGGAATTACTCTACTAGATGCCTGTAGACTTGTGACACTAGTTCCTGGTACACACATTAGTAGACCATTCTTTTGGGATGTATTTATTAAATTATGACTCTTTTTGGTTGTTCAACTTAATATTTCCAAAGTTATATGTTATTATTGAATGTCATAAATTTACTCTAATTAAATGATGGGAAATGTTTTAGAAAAATGAATGAAACTCACCAGTAGATAAAGGTTGGCTTGCCTGACAACGGCGTTGGGCGCCATCGCGTCCTGGGTTAGGATTTGGGTCGTGACAAGGTTATTATTCAAACAAACAGAATCCTGTAAACATGGTATTTAATGCACGTTGGGGGTTTGAAAATGTGTGGATCCTAGGATATGATTTCTAATGCAGAATTATCGAAAAGGCCTATAAACATGATCTCTAATATGCGAGTGTAAAAGTACAGAACTAAACAATCAAGAAATTCCTCTAGGCGGGATCTCTAAACAAGTAATTTGAACACCAAATTTTTGCCCCGCATGGACATTGTTCCTAAAAATAATCCAAAAAATAACTTTTTATGAATTTTAGGAGGTTTACTCGATTTAGTTGCATTTCATGTAGGTTTAATATTTTAAAATTATAGAAAAATTATAAAAAATTATCACATTTTTCATTGCATGTCATCTTAGGTTTAATTTTAATTTTTAGGAATTAATTACTCTTTAATTATTTGATTAATATATAAAAATCACAAAAATACACATAATCTTACTTAATTTTCTTATTACATCTTTAGGTTCAATTAATTAGTTTAAATTTGGAGTCCACAAATTAATTAGCTTAAGTAAGTATTTCAAACAAGGGGTTTAATCTTGAGAACTAATTTCTAAATGTTGTGTTAATTAGAATGGCTAACATTGCAAAAGAAAGAAAAGAAAAAAGGAAGCTAAAATCGGACTGGGCCAATTTTCATGGCCCAAGTTCCTCTTAATCCGGCCCAATGCCCTTCCCCTCAACTATTAAAATAAAAATAAGACCTAATTTTTATCAGACGTAATTTAGGACCCCTTCCCCTAAGACAAAAAACGGCTGACCACCGCCATCACCTTTCCTTCTTCTTCTTCATTCTCTCCCCTTAAAAATTCAGCCTTCTTCTCCATCCTGTTCCTCCCAGCGCCATCCCCCCTGGGACTCCTTCAGCTTCTTCGGCTTCTTTTTCATATCATAGATGAGCCCAAAAAAAAACAAAGAGAAGGAAAAATCCCTCCTCTAAGATGCCGCCATTTCCCCCTCAGAACGCTGCCGCCTTCAACCAGATATAAGCTCGCCAGAAAACTCATTAAAACCGGCGAGTTCCCCTTCTTCTTCACCCCAACCATAGAAACCAACAACCGCTCATCCCCTCTCTGAAGCCAGTAGAAGAGACTCCTCTTGTTCATACCTGTTCCGCCAGCAAATCCGCTTACTCGTTGGAAATCAAACCAGCTACTCTTGAATCGGAAAAAGGAAAAGGAAACAGCCGACTAAAAGAAAAAAAAAACCGTTCATTTTCATTCGGCTACAAAAAATGGATTTCGTTTGAGGTGGGTATGGAAATCGATTGAAGTGTGGTTGCCGTTCCTGATCGCGGTTGTTCGTGAGTTTCTTTTTCAGTAGAATTGTCGGAGTCGGAACTGCTGTACCTCTTGATTTTTCTAAAGATTTTGATTTACCTGGTTCATTCTTACCTTAGAATTCTTCATTTGTTTAAGTAATGTGAATCTACCATCTGATTTGTGTGCTCAATTTCGTTTGTTAAGTATTATGTCTATGAATGAATTTGAGTGTGCAAAAAAGTATTCTCTACTGGTTAATTGTTATTTTCTGGGATTTAAAGAGTTTTGAGCCATGAAATTATTTTCGCTTGATTGGAATCTGCTGTTTCCGCTGAACTTACCACCATTCCCCCGCTGATTTTCTTCCTTATTCATTTGTTCAAGGTATTTTTTAACCCTCGATCTTATAACTTTGCGTAGATCAAGAGATTATTCATGTTGTAGATTGGTTGTTGTTGAAGTGAGGTCATTTATTCCTCTTTGTTGAAATTGATTGGTTGTTATGATTAAACTCACTATAAGTTGCCTATTGGAAAGTTAAACTCAGTCTAAAAGGGATTATCATGCCAGTTTGTTTGTTTGTACCCTGTTTATGGGATGTGTTGACTGCAGAGATTCTTAGTTATTGTGGGGATGGTGTAAAATCATAAATCTTGTTCTATTGGTTAAACATGTAATTTCAGATTCTAGAATAGGAATTCCAAAGATATGAATCTCTTGAAAATCCACTTGTGTCCTTGGAATGCTTTATTTTTTTCTGTAAAAATAATAATAATGCATTAGTAGCTTAATGATGTAATCTTTCGCAAAAAGTTGCTACTGTTATGTTAGATTTAGACAATTACTTGATGTTTTCTCTCTATCTATATATCTCTCTCCATTTTTCTATGTCGAAACAGAAAGAAACTCAGAGATCAATTTTGCTATTATTTGCTCGATTGGTCATTCTTAAAGGCTAAATCCTCACTACATCTTGACTGATAGTATCTTAAAAGAATCTGTCTTTTTTTTACTTTTTCTTATTATCAAAACTTCTGGACATTTCGTGCTTATTATCAAAACTGTAGGAAATTAAACAATCCTCGAATATTAATAGTTTGCTTCAAATAAGAAATTAATAAATCATCGTGACTATGGGTACGGTTCCCGTGGTATGGTCATGATACACGATCCCCATTTCGGGTGTGCATTTTATGTGACCCAACCCTAACTTCAAACCATAATAAAATCACACGAAGCAATCACGGGCACATTTCATGTGACGTGATTGTGATGTGTTCAAAAAAAAATAGTTGCACGCCGTTGTGACTTGTCCTAAGATAAATCCATAAATATCCGAATTGGCTTATATAGATAACCCGTAATTTTATGAAAACACCTCTTTTAGATAAAAATCCCAAAACTTAGAGAATAATTAAGTATCGCCTCAAATAGGCCTTTTAACCGTCATGACCATATCCATGACTATGTAATCTACACTCGGGTGCGGAAACTCATGTCCCCGACTCTAACTCAAAACAATAATAAAAATCACATGTTGTAATTGTGGGTGCATTTCATGCGGCGCAGTTGTGATGTGTCCAAAAACAAACATGTGCACACCATCGTGACTTGTTTCAAGATAAACCCATAAAATATTAAAAGTGGTTAAAAGTTTAAAAGGCTAAATGCACGATATGCTAAAACACGTAAATAATCAGATAATCTAGGCCAAATATTAATAGTTAACCGACCGTGCTAGAACCACGGAACTCGGGAATGCCTAACACCTTCTCCCGGGTTAACAGAATTCCTTACTCGGATTTCTGGTCGCAGACAACTTAAAACAGAGTCTAAATTTCCTCGGTTTGGGATTTCAATAAAACGGTGTCTCGGAACATCGTCAAAAAAATGGGTGGCGACTCTGAAAAATTAAAATAAATCCCAAATCCGAATACTGTCACTTTAATTGGAAAAATTCCCTTATTACCCTTTATTTCTCTGGGGGGTAGTGAAAAAGGAGGTGTGATCGCTGTGGCGACTCTGCTGGGGATTAAACTCTGAATCTCTGGTTCAGGGTTAAGAATTCGAGCTTAGAATAGCTGTTATGTTTGGCTTTCATGATTATCTGATTTTTACGTGTTTGAGCCAAATGTGCTAAATGTCATTTTTTTACCGCTTTGATATTATTTGGACTGTATATAAATTGTTATGAAACCCCCTTCTCTCTGAGTCTTCTAAATCATCTGGGAAGTGTGCACTTCGTGTGACTTCTTTTTTGTTAGAGTCATATCCAAATTTTAGAACGAGGTTCGGACAAGTTGCAAAACCGGTGAAGCTTTTGTATTCCCAGTACACTGCCCCCCTTGGCTCGAGCTGTACGCTCGGGTAAGCCATGTCTAGAACAATAAATCCCAGGATTTAAACTTAGAATAACATAGCCTCGTGTCAGATCCCTAGTAGGAACGTTTGTTTGCATCATGTGCATTTGACTTTGGGGACTCAACACAGGGGTTAGGTCCGTCTAGGACAGGTGTACCCAATTTAAAAGACCATCCTGATGTATCTTACGTGCTACTTGCATATCTATTTATTTTGGCTTACATGTTGACTGGCTTCTAGAATGGGAAAGAAAATCAAAAAAAAAAAAAGAAGAGAAAAATCAAGAGTGAGAGGTAAGTATTTGAAAAATGCTGAAACTCTCCCGAAAAAAAAAAGGAAGAAAATAAGTGAATTTTTTCAAAAGTAATGTTTTCCCGGTTCCGTCAAAACTGGCAGAACTACGCGAATCTGATTCTTACCGGATGTGAGATACGTAGGCAAACTCCATCGGTTCCGGCCCCCAATTTTTTTAAAAAAAAAATCCCATAAAAATTCTTTACCTTTTTATTTTCCACAATTTTCAAAAAAAAATCTAAAAATATTTTCCTTTAGTTCCTTCTGTGGAAAAGTCTTTCTTTGAGACCCCAATTTTCAAAAATCCAAAAAAAAAAAAATCCTTTAATTCCTTTTTAGAACTCTATCTTTAGAAAATCCCAAATAAAAAATTTAAAACCAAAAATATATATTTTTTATTTTAAGAAGTCTTTCATTCAAAAATAAAAATCAAATCAATATCCAAGAAAATAGTTTCTACTTTTTTTTAAAAGAAGTCTTTTTCCCAAAAATTCAAAAACAAAAATCAAAAATCCAAAATAATAATTTATTTCTTTTTTAGAAGTCTTTCTTTAAAAAAATTCAAAATTTTTTTTTTAAAAAAGAAGAAGATAAAATCAAAAATCCAAAAATATTTTCATTCTTCTTTCGAAAATCGATAAGAAAATTCAAGCCTCAAAAATATTTTCTTTTTTCTTTAGAAGTATTTCTTTCATAAATTCAAAATAAAAGTCCAAAATTCAAAAAATATTTCCTTTCTTTTTTAGAAGTTTTTCTTTCGAAATTCCAAAAAAAAAAATGAAAAAAGGAATCGAAATCAATATTTTCTTTCTTCTTTATAAGTCTTTCTTTCAGAAATTAAGAAAAATTCGAAAATTTCAAAAAAAAGAGTTAGTTTATTTCCTTTATTCCTGATTTTCCCGAACTAGGCAAGGTCTGATTCATGCGGCGTCATGATACGTAGGCAACCCACATCAGGTTCGATCAAATGATTTTGAAAAAAAAAAGAGAAAAAAAAGTGAAGAAAAAAAAAAGAATGATAATAAGGACCGACTGAGTCCATTCTAACGTGTCTTTTGTTTTGAATATTGAAGAAAGTTTGAGGTGGTCGGTTTGTGGTAAGCTGACAACGAAAAATCCAAGGGAAAATGACAACTGACATCGAAGTTGTTATGAGTGCTTAAGGGACTCACGGTTAGAAGGTTCAAGAAGAGTCTATTGTGATTAAGGAAAATAGAGTACTGAAACAGAAAATGACTGAAATGTGTCAAGCATGGGCCAATGGCCAAGGACCGCCCTTCTCTGTTCAGGGTTTCCCAGAATTCACACCCATCTCGACAAATACCATTCCGGTCTCATTGTCTGATCAATCCTATCCACCTGGGTTCAGTCCTTATCCCAACTGCACGACTACAGCAAGAACTTCTGTTGCTTGCTCCCAAAGTATGCCATTGACAACCAACCAGACAACCACTGTTGTTACGCCTGTCTTCACTGTGCCACAGCCAACAGTGGTACAGCAAAAAACTCATGAGTCACAATTTTCTACTCAGCAAGAACAATACCATTCTCCTGAGTACCATTCGTAACTATTTGATCTTCCTGCAAATATTGAGAAGCCTGTCCAAAATATGGCACAGGAAGAAATGATCAAAAGAGCGAATAGCTTAGAACAACAGTTGAAAAACATGCAAGGGTTGGCACGTCAAAAGAGTACTACCCTCAAGGATCTATGTATGTTCCTTGATGTCCACTTGCCACCTGGTTTCAATACTCCCAAATTTAAAAAGTATGATAGACATGGAGATCCCATAGCCCACCTGAAAAGGTATTGCAATCAGCTGNCTGATCAAGACACATCTCGTTGGTATGTCTGGGATGACATGGCCCAGGCCTTTTTCAAACAGTTCCAATACAACATCGACATTGCCCCGGACCTCAATTCCCTTTCCAACCTGAAGAAGAAACCAACTGAAAGTTTAAGGGAATATGCCATTAAATGGAGAGAGCACGCGGATAGAGTTAAGCCACCCATGGATGACCACGAGCTAATCACTGTCTTCCTTCAGGCACAAGAGCCAGATTACTTTCAAAACATGATGTCCGCAGTTGGAAAATCCTTCTGAAGCAATCAAAATGGGAGAAATGGTAGAGAATGTCCTTAAGACAGGCAGAATTATATGTCAAGCAGCTCTCAAAGCCGCAACTCAGGTTGTCCAGATTGAATCTAATAATCTTAGTGACATGAATAAGAAGGATGAAGAAATTATGATGACATCAAGGTTGACAAGAGGTCCTAGGAGAACATCTCGAAGGTGTGACCAGCCTCGTCTGTTTTCCGATGATTCCCATGAGCACTACTATCCACCTCAGAATCCACAATACTATTTTGCTCCACCTGAGTATGTTGTCCAGCCTCCAAGGCACCCCAGAAGGCGAGCATCAGCACTGCAAAATCTCCTCCAGCCTCCACAGAATTTCCAGGTGCCTTATAACCCACATCCAGACAAGGGGTATAGAGGAGAACAAAGGTTGAAAGATATTTTTACACCAATGGGAGAGTCATATGCAAGCTTGTTTGAGAAATTAAAGCATTATGACATGACTGCACCTATTCCTCCAAATCATGTGGACCCACGTGCAAGAAGCTTTGACCCTTCTAAAAGGTGTGAATACCATTCCAATGCCCAGGGACACGATGTTGAAAGCTGTCGGGATTTGAAAAGAGAAATAGAAAGGATGATCCAAGAAAATCTGATTGTGATTCAAGACAGTGACACCCAGAATATCACGCATAATCATTCACATGCACAGGATGATGCACACTTTGTGGGGATGATGCGTGGTGACAAGGAGTATGAGAATCCTCTCGGGAACTTGCTGACTGAAGTTAACAATTTTGAAATTGGAGAAAGCTCTGTTGATTATGATGAGCAAATTTGTGGCTAAATATCAAGCTTAGCAATTGAAAATTCATTCTCTCCTCACGAGGAAGGAATCTTGGTAGCTTGTTTTGATGTTTTTTCTGTTATCTGGGTTATTTCAGGGTTGTGATCCAGATTTTATTTGTTTTATTGAGTCAAACCCTTCTATCCCTCTGTTCTGTTTGTGTCAGTCTTGTTTATCTATTTTGTTGCTATTTTCATTATCCAGGTTATTTTAGGGTTGTAACTCGGATTTTAGGTTGTTTGTCTTGTTGTTAAGCCTTTCTATCCTTTACTCAATGAAATACAATCTGTCCTTTTGTGTCATTCCATGCTTAGTTCCTTTCTCGCTAGTTTTAGTGATATGACATGCATGCGTAAATTTTGGCCAGATCCTTAAAAACTGATTTAGTCTTGAATGAGATAAGTGAGAAAGAGACACTTTTGAGGATGAATAAAGATTTGAGATACTTTGGAATTAAGGTCGAGTAAAATTCACCTTCAAATCATTGTGAATATCGGGCTTGAGGATGTTTAATCAATTGAAGCTCGGTCGAAAGTTTGGCATTAATGGATGGAAAGTGTCTTTCGACCACGACACACCAAGAAGATAGACATGTTCATCAACGCTATGATCGCAAAAAGATAATATGTTTTGGCGTTCTCGAGGCTGGGAGGCCCTTTTTCTTCTATATAAACACTTTATACCCTTCTCTACCCCTTTTGAGCTGGTGTCATTTTTCTTTGACCACCCTCTTTTGGAATCAAGTTTAGAGTCAAAAGTCAAAATGAAAAAAAAAATGAAAAAAATCCATGCCCCAAGAGTACAAACTGAGGAAGTTCTTAGAAAGTTCAAATGAAAAAAAAAAGAGAAAAAAAAGAACAGTCAAAGGTCCATGCCCCCCTAAAAATAAAAGGTGGGGCAACCTGTTTTAAAAAAGAAAGAAAAAAAACATGAAAAAAAGAAAGAAAGAAAGATGAAAAATAGTTAGGTCAGATGTTTGAACTACGTTAGACCTGATTCCTTAAAAAAAAGGATACGTAGGCAGCATTACATGGTTCGGTCCAACCAAATAAGATTCAAAAGAAAAAAAATCCAAAAAAATCCCCAGTAGCTAAAACTAGGGCAGAAATTTTATTTCACTTTTGAAAGAGTCGATTCCAAGGCTTGTAAGTCTACAACCTCTCATTTTGAGTCTACTTTGAGCCTTCATGCCGACCATTCTTTCCTACCTTATTCAAAAATCTTCCAAATAAAGACCTCCCGAAATGCCTTTAAGGATGCCAAGAGAAGTATGCAATGATCAACGGTTGTCACATGATATAGAACACTGTCAAGTTGCTCACAAAAGAAAAGGAAAAAGAAAAAGAAAAATAAAATGAGAGAGTCTTACTAGTGAAAAACCTCACGGGCACTGTAAGGCGATGGTAAGTAGAGAAAATAAATGAGAGAGAATTGTTGGTTAAAACCCCTCATGGCACCACTAGTCGAAAGTGAGTCGTGAAGCTGATGCAAAGAATTGGCACAAACAAGCCCGACTTCAAAGGTCATAAGAATGGTGAAAGCGAAGATTTGATCAGTTTGATAGATCGGCCATT
The DNA here is from genome assembly GCA_005239525.1 of Nicotiana knightiana. NCBI lineage: Eukaryota > Viridiplantae > Streptophyta > Magnoliopsida > Solanales > Solanaceae > Nicotiana > Nicotiana knightiana. The sequence continues at coordinate 39,941 of ML412298.1, read as the reverse complement.
GAGTCCAAAATGCATGTCATAATCATTAAGGCTAGTTACCGCAAAATAAAAAGAAAAAAAAGCCTCTTCCTTTTGTCCTTCCGACAGGGGCATTGCTTGTTAATACTTGTTTCTTTGCGTCATGGTGTCCTTCACTCTGAGTCAGTCTTTGTCAAAACAAGCAAGAAAAGATTTCAAAATATGCTATCAGCTTTTCAGTTGCACAAAATTGAGTTTGGCCGGCAATCCAATGTTACAGTCAACATGCATTGAGGATTCATGCAGAGGCTTCCCCCCAAAGACCCTTGCGCAAGCAAAGATAACTGGTGATTCCCTCTGACAATAAAATTGCTCCAAAAGGAAAGAATCCATTCAAGATATCAGAAAAGGTCGCCTAAGCAAAGATCTCCTGTTGGGATAAGTTTGATTGAGCCACAAATACAAATGGTACTGGGTGTGAAATAATCAGGGTTGATGCAGAGCAAAAAAGTCTCTTGAAACTGACTCAGGTTGATTGAGCAAAAGCCAAGCGGCCTACGACTCAAGGCCACAAACCGACCACCACTTTTTGAAACTGACAAAATTTTCTTTGTTTGAAACAGGAACGAAGCAGTGCAACGAAAGTGGTTCAAAAAAAAAATAGAGAAGAGCTGAAAAAGCGAAGTTTCTCAAATCTTTACCTTTATTTGTCTTGCTAGTGTATATAGAATGTCGCCATTACTCTTCACATTTTTCCTCCTAGGATAAAAAGTCCTAGTCTGATGGATTTTCCTCCCAATAGAAATCTTAGTCTGATGAATCTTTCTCCTAAGATAACAAAAAAAAATGACCTAGTCTGATGAATTTTCTCCTAGGATCAAAATCTTAGTATGATGAATCTTTCTCCTAAGATATAAAAAAAAGACCTAGTCTGATGAATTTTCTCCTAGGGTCGAAATCTTAGTCTGATGAATCTTTCTCCTAAGATAACAAAAAAAAAAATGACCTAGTCTAATGAATTTTCTCCTAAGATACAAAAAAAACCTAGTCTGATGAACTTTCTCCAAGGATCAAAATCTTAGTCCGATGAATCTTTCTCCTAAGATAGAAGACCTAGTTTGATGAATTTTCTCCTAGGATCAAAATCTTGGTCTGATGAATCTTTCTCCTAAGATAACAAAAAAAATGACCTAGTATGATGAATCTTTCTCCTAGGATCATAAATCTTAGTCTGATGAATCCTTCTCCTAAGATAGAAAACCTAGTCTGATGAACTTTCTCCTAGGATAAAAATCTTAGTCTGATGAATGTTTCTCCTAAGATAATAAAAAACCCTAGTCTGATGAATCTTTCTCCTAGGATAAACGTCTTAGTCTGATGAATCTTTCTCCTAAGATACCAAAAAAAATTTCGAAAAACAAAAAATCCTTCTTGATTCTTTTAGCGTAGGTACACAATTCAGTAGTCTTATTTTCCAACATAGGGTCTCCATTCCCTAGTTGATTTTATTTTTAGACATAGGGTCTCCACTCCCTAGTCACTTTTCCAACATAGGGTCTCCAATCCCTAGTTGATTTTCGGACATAGGGTCTCCACTCCCTAGTTTTCTTTCCAACATAGGGTCTCCAATCCATAGTTGATTTTATTTTTATACATAGGGTCTCCACTCCCTAGTCTTCTTTCCAACGCAGGGTCTCCATTCCCTAGTTGATGCTGGCATAACCCGATGAATCTCATTTCCAGACACCGACATAACCTGGTGATCTCTTCCTGACAACAACATAACTTGTTGATCATTCCCTGACACTGGCATAACCCAGTGATCCCTTTTACCCAGGCAACGGCATGACCTGCTGACCTTTCCAAGACACTGGCATAACCTGGTGATCTCTTCTTTTCCTGACAACGGCATAATCCGTTGATCATTTCCAGACACTAGCATAACATGGTGATCTCTTTTCTTGAAAACGGCATAACCCGTTGATCCTTCCCCAGACACCGGTATAACCTGGTGATCTTTTTCTTGACGACAGCATAACCTTTCAATTCTTGTCCAACATAGGGTCTCCAATCCCTAGTTGATTTTACCTTTGGGCATAGGGTATCCACTCCCTAGTTGATTTTACCTTTGGGCATAGGGTATCCACTCCCTAGTCTACAATAACTCCGGGTACACCATTCCTGACCTTTCATTGCTTTCAATAATAAAGTAGCATAGATTTTATTACAATAACTCGCGAAATTTTCTTGGTGAAAACGGGGCAGAAATTTTGTTCGTTTGTTTTTTATTTTGCGCAGATTACAATTTAGGACAATGGATTCGAGACGACTAAAAGAAGACGTCTCAATTCAAAATAAAAGAAAAGAAGAAAAGAAAAGAGTTGAACCCCAAAGTACAGAAGCGGAAAAGAGGTGGACTGCTCGAGACAGATTGAAGTCACAAGCTATGCATGTCCACTGTTGATCCGAAAAGCTGAAGAAGATTGAACCAACACCTATAACTAACAAGCATCAAGATTCAGATCGGAGTCTGTATAAAGAAGCAGCCAAGACTCAAGATCAAGCTTCAGAAGACTCATAGATAGGAATCTTGTAACTCGTAGGTTATAGGTTTAGTTTAGTCTTTTTCATTTTGATTTTGGTGTAATAAGGAGCTTAGCAAGCAGTAAGCAGCGACAACATCAGCGAAATCACAGCTTCCCGGTAGTCCCAGCTACTAAAACTTCCAGAACTGCACCGACCTGATTCCTTTATAGACAAGGATATGTAGGCAACCTTTGAAGCAAGGTTCGGTCAAACTTTTTCAAAATGCTTCCAAATGGAGTACTAAACGGGCAAAAATTGCTCGTAGTTGTTCACTTTATCTTTGCCCGAAAACTCTTCATGTTCTCGAGCAAAGAGGGGCAGCTGTGAACACCCAATTTTTGCCCCGCATGGAAATTGTTCCTAAAAATTATCCAAAAAATAACTTTTTATGAATTTTAGGAGTTTTTCTCTATTTAGTTTCATTTCATGTAGGTTTAATATTTTAAAATTATAGAAAAATTATCACATTTTTCATTGCATGTCATCTTAGGTTTAATTTGAATTTTTAGGAATTAATTACTCTTTAATTGTTAGATTAATATATAAAAATCACAAAAATACACATAATCTTAATTTTATTATTACATCTTTAGGTTCAATTAATTATTTTAAATTTGGAATCCACAAATTAATTAGCTTAAGTAATTATTTCAAACAAGGGGTTTAATCATTCAAACTAATTTCTAAGTGTTATGTTAATTAGAATGGCTAACATTGCAAAAGAAAGAAAAGAAAAAGGGAAGCTAAAATCGGATTGGGCCAATTTTCATGGCCCAAGTTCCTCCTAATCCGGCCCAATACCCTTTCCCTCACCTATTAAAATAAAAATAAGACCTAATTTTTATCAGACCTAATTTAGGACCCCTTCCCCTAAGACAAAAAACGGCTAACCACCCCCATCACCTTTCCTTCTTCTTCTCCATTCTCTCCCCTTAAAAATTCAGCCTTCTTCTACATCCTGTTCCTCCCAGTGCCATCCCCCCTGGACCTCCTTCGGCTTCTTCGGATTCTTTTTCATATCATAGCTGACCCCAAAAACAAAAACAAAGAGAAGGAAAAATCCCTCCTCTAAGTTGCCGCCATTTCCCCCTCACAACGCTCCGCCTCTAGCCAGATATAAGCTCGCCAGAAAACTCATTAAAATCGGAGAGTTCACCTTCTTCTTCACCTCAACCATAGAAACCGTCAGCCGCTCACCCCCTCTCTGAAGCCAGTAAAAGAGACTCCTCTTGTTCATACCTGTTCAGCCAGCAAATCCGCCTACTCGTTGGAAATCAAACCAGACTTGAATCGGAAAAAGGAAAAGTAAACAGCCGGCTAAAAGAAAAAATAAACTGTTCATTTTCATCCGGCTACAAAAAATGGATTTCGTTTCAGGTGGGTATGGAAATCGATTGAAGTGTGGTTGCCGTTCCTGATCGCGGTTGTTCGTGCGTTTCTTTTTCAGTCAAATTTTCGGAGGCGGAACTGATGTACCTCTTGATTTTTCTAAAGATTTTGATTTACCAGGTTCATTTTTACCTTATAATTCTTCATTTGTTTAAGTAATGTGAATCTACCATCTGATTTGTGTGCTCAATTTCGTTTGTTAAGTATTCTGTCTATGAATGAATTTGAGTGTGCAAAAAGGTATTCTCTACTGGTTAATTGTTATTTTCTGGGATTTAAAGTGTTTTGAGCCATGGAATTGTTTTCGCTTGATTGGAATCTGCTGTTCCTGCTGAACTTACCACCATTCCCCCGCTGATTTTCTTCCTTATTCATTTGTTCAAGGTATTTTTTAACCTTCGATCTTATAACTTTGTGTAGATCAAGAGATTATTCATGTTGTAGATTGGTTGTTGTTGAAGTGAGGTCATTTATTCCTCTTTGTTGAAATTGATTGGTTGTTATGATTAAACTCACTATAAGTTGCCTATTGGAAAGTTAAACTCAGTCTAAAAGGGATTATCATGCCAGTTTGTTTGTTTGTACCATGTTTATGGGATGTGTTGACTGCAGAGATTCTTAGTTATTGTGGGGATGGTGTAAAATCATAAATCTTGTTCTATTGGTTAAACATGTAATTTCAGATTCTAGAATAGGAATTCCAGAGATATGAATCACTTGAAAATCCACTTGTGTCCTTCGAATGCTTTATTTTTTTCTATAAAAATAATAATAATGCATTGGTAGCTTAATGATGTAATCTTTCGCAAAAAGTTGCTACTGTAATGTTAGATTTTGACAATTACTTGATGTTGTCTCTCTATCTATATATCTCTCCCTTTTTCTATGTCGAAACAGAAAGAAACTCAGAGATCAATTTTGCTATTAATTGCTCGATTGGTCATTCTTAAAGGCTAAATCCTCACTACATCTTGACTGATAGTATCTTAGAAGAATCTGTATTTTTTTTACTTTTTCTTATTATCAAAACTTCTGGACATTTCGTGCTTATTATCAAAACTGTAGGAAATTAAACAATCCTCGAATATTAATAGTTTGCTTCAAATAAGAAATTAATAAATCATCATGACTATGGGTACGGTTCCCGTGGTATGGTCATGATATATGATCCCCATTTCGGGTGTGCATTTCATGTGACCCAACCCTAACTTCAAACCATAATAAAATCACACGTAGCAATCACGAGCACATTTCATGTGACGTGTTCAAAAACAACAGTTGCACGCCGCTGTGACTTGTCCTAAGATAAATCCATAAATATCCGAATTGGCTTATATACATAGCCCGTAAGTTTATGAAAACACCTCTTTTAGATAAAAATCCCAAAACTTAGAGAATAATTAAGTATCGCCTCAAATAGGCCTTTTAACCGTCATGACTATATCTATGACTATGTAATCTACACTCGGGTGCGGAAACTCATGTCCCCGACTCTAACTCAAAACACTAATAAAAATCACATGTTGTAATTGTGGGTGCATTTCATGTGGCGCAGTTGTAATGTGTCCAAAAACAAACAAGTGCACGCCATCGTGACTTGTTTCAAGATAAACCCATAAAATACTAAAAGGGGTTAAAAGTTTAAAAGGCTAAATGCACGATAGGCTAAAACACATAAATAATCAGATAATCTAGGCCAAATATTAATAGTTAACCAATCGTGCTAGAACCACGGAACTTGGGAATGCCTAACACCTTCTCCCGGGTTAACAGAATTCCTTACTCGGATTTCTGGTCGCAAACAACTTAAAACAGAGTCTAAATTTCCTCGATTTGGGATTTCAATAAAACGGTGTCCCAGAACATCGTCAAAAATCCAGGTGGCGACTCTGAAAAATTAAAATAAATCCAAAATTTGAATAATGTCACTTTTATTGGAAAAACTCCCTTATAACCCTTTATTTCACCGGGGGTAGTGAAAAAGGAGGTGTGACAAGTAGTAGGCAGGATTTTCTACCCAAGTTTAACAAAAATAGAAGGAAAACCCCAAGCTTTCACTAATCAACCCCAAATCTGTTATACAAAAATTATTACAACCCAGAATGAATAAATTGCATAACAGTATCCATTACACTATAGGGAGCCTTCATAGGCCCAATATAAACCTGGGAACCAAACCTTCCAACAGAAAAACTTTGGAGTATAGCAGTGATCCATCCATGGCACATTAAAAGTCAGGCTTCCAGTAAGTCAAAGTTCCCAAGGGCCTCAGGGACCCCGGGAAATGCTCACACCAGAACCCTTTTCAGAGAAACAGTTTGTGAAAGATTGGAAGACGAGCCCCAATGTGTCAGAGTCCGGAGGAGTCTCAAAGACCCTAGGCAGTGCTCACAGTGGGGGTGATAGGAACCTAGATAACTAAGAGTAGAAGTTTGAAAACTAGCATATAAAGAGTAGGGGAACAATTTTAAAAAAAAAATAGTTTAGTCTCCAGAAGCAAGCAGATTCAGATTACACAGAGTTGTACGAGGAAACAAATATATTCAGCACATAGTTCAAGTAGATTGGCACTTATTCAGACTAAATACTCATATTAGGATCACTTAACAGACAGAATTGGCCACACACACTTGCAATGTTTGGACATGCTCAGAATAGAATACACACAACTGAATCAACAAGGTTTCACATTATAGGAAGTAATTAGCTTAGCAATTATCACTAGGTGGAATCATTTAGGCATGGATCCTAATAGAAGCATGTTGAGGTTTGAACTAAAATAAACTCATAAAAACAGAACAAGATAACAAGAACTAAAACATGCCAGTTGAGAAAGAAGTAAACAGGAATCATAGGTCACATAGAAGCATGTTGATGTCTGTAATAGAACTGACTACCTAAACATAAAGAATAGAACAAGATAACAGGAGTTAAGGCATACCAGTTAGGGATAAAGTAGACAGGAAGATGAAGGCAATTGGAATCTAAGAGTCTAGCCTTGGCTTTCAGCCGGCTAAACAATGCAGCAGAAGAACTCAAATGTGTATAAATGTGTGAATGTAAGAGTGTGAGCTTGTGTCTTAGCGTGTGTCGTAAAATCAGAACAATGAAATGTTTATATAGCACATAGTAGAGTAAAAAGAAGAATCAATCGCACACAAATAAGGCATGCAACATCAGTTAATCAATCAATTAGGGCTGACGGGAATAAATTAACAGCAAGTAAAACTTTAATTAAGTAGAGTCTTTCACGGGGTAAATTAGTAGATAGTATTGAGGCTAAATAAGGTAAGTAGTAAATCCAGAAATCAATTCGAGGTCTGTTAAAACAATCAAAACCCAGAAATCAACCCAGCAATATAATTAAGAAAAGTAGTACTAATTACGAATCACATATAAGGAAAGAATAGGTAAAAATCTTTTCAGAGAGCTACCAGTTTTGAAAGGAAAGCACAATTTCCGGACCCTAATTAAGAAAGTAAAATAATTTAATCACTTTTAATTGGCTGAGCCATAGTAAACGGGCGAACATTATAGCAAATACTAGAAACCCTAGGACATGCAGACATAGATATGAGAACCAGTCAAAAAAGTAAAGAAAATCGGATTTAAACACTTAAACATTTTCAACATTTTGCAAAAACTTAAAAAATACGAAACCCTAGAGCATAAAAACATAGAGATGAAACTCAGTGAAAGAAATCATTCAACAGTAAAGAGGAAAAACATTTAAACATTTTTAAAAAAAAATAATTTTGCAGAAACTTAAAAATATGAAACCCTAGCTTCTAGGGAAGAACAAGGATCGGTTGACAATTGAAGGAGAGATAACATAATCTTAAAGGAAAAGTAACAAACAAACTCAAACCGCTTCAGATCTAAAAAGATATGAATGGATTTAACCAGAAATAGTTAAACATAAGCAGATGTGAGAAAAATCTGGTTTGAACCAGACGGATTAATCGAGAAAATGGGAGATTTGAACTAAGTCTGGTTCGTGCTTCTTGAGATTACCCTCAAGGGGCATGAAAATCGAAATACCAGTTGAGGTAGGAGGCCGGATAGGGCCAAAAATTAAAGAAATAAACCATGAATCGAAGGGGTTTTGGTGACGGCAGGCAAGGGTTAGGAGGAGGGTGAGAGAGAAGAGAGGAGGGAAGGGATTCAGAGGCGGCGAGTTTGAAAGAATGATTAGGGTTTGGGAGTCGTTTGTTAATTAAAAAGGAAAGGTTGTTCTGGACCGTTGATCTTCTGAGATCAACCGCCATGATTGAATCTGGGGTTGGGGCGGGGTTATTGGATCGGGGTTATTAGGTATTGGGTTATGGGTATTGGGTTAGGTTAGCTATTGGGTTGGGTCCGAAAATTAAAAAAAAAGGCTATATGTTAAATACCCAATTAATCTGATAAAATAATTTATAGAAATAGATAATAAATAATAAAAATGCTATTTATGCATGAAAATGATTTAAAATAATTACCTAATATTATAAAAATATAAAAGGCCATTTTCGTGTAAAATCAAGTAATTATGCACACATGAGCTATTATTGCAAAGTTATTGCAATTATAACCTACAAATGTAAATATAATTATGCGTAAAATAATTCAATTTTAATATAAATATAGATGATAAAATTAAGCAATAATATCATTTGTGATGCAATATGTAATTATTTGGACAATAAAATAATCGAATAAATTACTTAGAAATTCTTTTAAAATTGCAGAAAATTATGGAAAAACATTAATTGATGCTCATGCATTGTTTTGAAAGTATATATGCATTTTGGAAATGATATAGGAAAAAATTGGGTATCAACGGCTGTCCTCTTTACCCGGAGAGGTTGAAAGAGTTGTTGGGTAAAGATATGATGGCCAATTTTGACCGGATAGAGCGATATGAGAGATATAGGCTGCACTCCGATTTTCGAGCTGCCTACATATTCCTAGTTTTACAGGAATCAGGTCGTGTGTAGTTCTGGATTCATCGGCAGAATAAACCGATGAAGTTGTCACAAGGATGAATACAAGGTTTCGAATAGGTGAAACGGTTATGGTGAGTGGTCAGGTTTGAAATAGTATGAGGGAACTGGAGCGGGACTGCTCTTGTTGGAATAATGGTTACTCACTGGGTCACCTGCAAATCAGAAGATGTATTGCAAGCATATACGTATAACTTTGCATTAATTTAAACATGATGCAAATTCCCTTCAGACCATGAGAATTGTCCTTTGGACGATTGAGGATGACGTCCTTAGACCATTATGTCCCGGGCCATGAATTGTGCGGTAAGGGATTCGCATGCCATGAAATGATGTCTCAGGCCGTGAGAATGGTGCCTCAGAACCATGACGCCTTTGAATAATGATGTGAAAGTTTGAGAGATCCTTAGGCCATGGCATGGTGTCTTCCGGCTATGAGGATGGTGACTTCAGACTATGACGCCTTTGGACAAGTTGGCTATATTTCAGCCCATGAGGTGCAAAGACACGATGCTAGAAGCAACAAGACAAGGCTTAGTCTTGTATGAAGTTGAGGGCAGAGCTTAGTCCGAGAGAAGAGAATAATGCAAGAGAGAAAGTGTTTAGTCTCGTACGGGATTCGGGACAGTGCTTAGTCCCATGCAAAAGGAAGGTCGCGCTTAGCCTTATGCAAATAGAGAGGAAGGGCTTATCCTCAGGCAAGTTTTGGGACAGTGCTTAGTCCCATGCAAGGAGAAGTCCATGCTTATCCTAATGCAAGTAGAGAGGCTAGGCTTAGACTCATGAAGGTGTGGAGACAGAGCTTAGTCTCATGCAAAATACGGGACAGTGCTTAGACCCATGCAAAGAGAAGGCAATGCTTAGACTTATGTAAATAAAGAGGCAGGGCTTAGCCTCGTGCAAGATTTGGGACAGTGCTTAGTCCCATGCAAATAGAAGTCAATGCTTAGCATTATACAAGTAGAGAGGCAGGGCTTAGCCTCATGAGGTTGTGGAGACAGAGCTTAGTCTCATGCAAAACTTGGGGCAGTACTTAGTCCCATGCAAAGAGAAGGCAATGCTTAGCCTTATGAAAATAGAGAGGCACGGCTTAGCCTCGTTCAAGATTCGGGACGGTGCTTAGTCCCATGCAAATAAAAGGAAATGCTTAGCCTTATGCAAGGTGGGAGGCATGGCTTAGCCTCATGCAATGGTGGAGACAGAGCTTAATCTCATGCAAAGAGAAGAGTAAGAGCGAAGTATTCTTAGCTGACAATGTGTTTCGTGCATAGTGATTGTATTTATGCAACGGTATTTGTCGTGATGATATAGTCCTGCATCCAAAGAAAAATTTGGTAGTTTTGTGGGGGGAAATGTTGGTTCGTTCCTTCGTCTGCTTGACTTGCTTCGTTTTGTCTGAAGATCCTGTCCAAACTATTAGGGTAGCGTTTGCTAAAGTAAAGCAAATTTTTCTTTCCAAAAGCAGGCGTGCATAATTTTCAAAAGACATAGTAGTATATAGTTTAGAAATTATTTAGATGAACAAGTAACTGTGACATAATCAGAGACATCGCGACTTCTTCCGCTGTAGAATTTTGAGGGTTCTCCTCAAAATTCTACCCCAGTTAACTAGATGACTTTTCTGGCTCCATACGTTGCGGTTGGCTGAACTTGCTTCGGAATTTTGAGGGTCCGCCCTAAAATTCTGTCCCAGTTTCTGATTGTGGGGAAATAGAAATTTTATTAAATTGTGGCTGAACCCACAGGGCTGCCTACGTATCCCCTCTTAAACGGGAATCAGGTCGAGTGTAGTTCGATTTACATCATATGAAGAAACATAAAATGGTTTACACATAGTATCTTTTGACTGCATCTGAATCAATAGGCTTTGGCCAGATTTCTCCGTCCATCTCTGTGAGTATGAGTGCTCCTCCTGTTAATACCCAGTGAACCAATGTAAGGAACTTTCCGGTGTGAACTGTCTCGGTTTTACCCTTTTGTTGAAGCCTTTGGACATTCTGTTCTGATAAAGTTGACTGTGACATACTGCATTCATCCTCTTTCCATCTATGAGGACTAGTTGCTCATAGCGGCTCTTTATCCATTCTGCGTCGCTGCGCTCGACTTCTTGTATGATCTTCAAAGAAGGAATTTTCACTTTGGAGGGAATGACCACTTCAGTACTATAAACTAGTAGATAGGGAGTTGCCCCAGTTGATGTACGGACTCTGGTACGGTATCCCAGTAAGGCGAATGGTAGCTTCTCGTGTCATTGTTTGTGATTCTCTACCATTTTCCTTAGTATCTTCTTGATGTTCTTGTTGGCAGCCTCCACAACTCCATTCATTTTAGGCATGTATGATGTATAATTCTTGTGCTTGATTTTGAAAGTTTAACACATGGCTTTCATCAGGTCACTGTTCAGATTGGCAGCATTGTCAGTGATGATGGACTCTGGAATTCCAAATCAGCAAACGATTCAGTCGCGAACAAAATCCGCAACGACCTTCTTGGTCACAGCTTTGTAAGATACAGCTTCAACCTATTTAGTGAAGTAGTCGATGGCCACCAGAATGAACTGATGCCCGTTTGAGGCGGTGGGCTCGATCGGACCAATGACGTCCATCCCCCAAGCAGCAAAGGGCCAAGGTGAGCTCGTTGCATTAAGCTCGTTTGACGACACTTTTATTATGTCTGCATGTATCTGACATTGGTAGCATTTCTGAACATACCAGATGCAATCTGTCTCCACGGTCATCCAAAAGTAACCAGCCCTGAGCATCTTTTTGGCCAAGACAAAGCCATTCATGTGTGAACCGCAGGTTCTGCCGTGTATCTCCTCGAGCAACTTAGAAGCCTCTTTTGCGTCAACGCACCTTAACAATCCCAGATCGGGATTTCTCCTATATAGGGTTCCTCCGCTTTGGAAGAAGTGATTGGACAATCTCCGAAGGGTGCGTTTCTGAGTATGGTTTGCATGCTCTGGGTATTCTCCTTTTGTCAAATATTCTTTTTTATCGTGGAACCAGGGATTTTCGTCCGTTTATTCTTCAACGTGAGCACAATATGCCGGCTGATTATGGATCCTTACTGGAATAGGATCGATGAAGTTCATGTCTGGATGTTGTATCATTGATGACAAAGTAGCCAATGCGTCAGCAAACTCGTTCTGAATCTTAGGGATATGCGAAAACTCTATCTTTGTGAACCTCTTCTTCATTTCTTGCACATGATGCAGGTATGACAATAACTTGGAATTTTTGGTATCCCATTCTCCTTGTACTTGGTGTACCAACAGATCTAAATCGTCGATCACTAGCAGTTCCTGAATTTTCATATCAACAGCCATGTTGAGCCCTAATGTCCAAGCTTCATATTCCTCCACGTTGTTAGTACAGGGTAATCTGAGTTTTACAGACACCCGATAATGTTGACCAGTTTCTGATACCAAGACGACTCCAATGCCGACTCCTTTGAAGTCTGCCGCCCCGTCGAAGAACATTCTCCAACCATCGTAGGCTTCAACAATGTCTTCTCCTACGAATGATACCTCTTCATCAGGAAAATACATTTTCAGGGGTTCGTATTCTTCTTTCACAGGATTTTCAACAAGATGGTCTGTCAATGCTTGTCCCTTGACTGCTTTCTGAGTTATATAGATGACGTCGAACTCACTTAGAAAGATTTGCCACTTGGCCAGATTTTCAGTGGGCATAGGCTTCTAAAAGATGTATTTCAAGGGATCCATCCTCGATATGAGGTATGTCGTATAAGCACAGAAGTAGTGCCTTATCTTCTGAGTTATCCAGGTTAAAGCGCAACAAGTGCGTTCCAGCAAAGAGTACCGCGCTTCATAAGGAGTGAACTTCTTACTCAGGTAATAGATGGCTTGTTCCTTTCTCTCTGTCTCTTCATGCTGTCCCAAAATGCAACCGAAAGCTCCAACACTGCAAGGTAGAGTAGCAATGGTCTTCCCAGCTCTGGTAGGACTAAAACTGGTGGCACGGACAAGTATTCCTTGATCTTATCAAAAGCCTTTTGACAATCCTCAGTCCAACTGGTTGCATCGTCCTTCTTCAGTATTTTGAAAATCGGCTCATATATTATTGTGGACTGTGCTATGAAGCGACTGATGTAGTTGAGGCGTCCCAGGAAACTCATCACATCTTTCTTGCTTTTTGGTGGTGGTAATTCTTGGATGGCTTTGAACTTTTATGGGTCCAATTCTATTCCTCGGTGACTGACAATGAATCACAACAGCTTCCAGGAAGGAACCCCGAATGCACACTTTGCAAGGTTTAGCTTCAGGTTGTATTTCCGCAATCGGTCAAAGTATTTCCTCAAGTCTGCTATGTGATCTATGTCCTTCTTGGATTTAATGATGGAATCGTCCACATATACCTCTATCTCTTTATGTATCATGTCATGAAAAATAGTTGTCATGGCCCTCGTGTAGGTGGCCCCAGCGTTCTTTAGACCGAATGGCATCATTTTGTAGCAGTATACTCCTCATGGTGTAATAAAGGCTATTTTCTCGGCGTCTTCTTCATCCATCCAGATCTGATGGTAACCTGCGAAACAATCTACAAAGGACTGGAGTTCATGTTTAGCATAATTGTCGATCAGAATGTGTATATTTAGCAGCAGGAAATCATCATTGGGGCTGTCTCATTTGAAATCCCGATTATCCACACAAACTCTGACTTTCCCATCCTTCTTTGGAACATGCACAATGTTGGATAACCAGGTTGGATATTCAACTACCCTGAGGACCTTGGCTTTGATCTGTTTAGTAACCTCCTCTTTGATTTTCAAACTCATATTTGGCTTGAATTTTGTGAGTTTCTGCTTTACCGACGGACACATTGGGTTCGTGGGCAACTTGGGGGCCACTATGGATGTGCGTAATCCGGTCATATCGTCGTATGACCATGCAAAGATGTCCTTGTATTATTTCAGGAACCGGGTGTATTCCTCTATCTCTGACGGTGACAAATGGATGCTTATGTGGGTTTCCTTGATGGTTTCAGAATATCCCAAGTTGACTATCTCAGTTTCGTCCAGGTTGGACTTGGGCTTGTTCTCAAAATCCTCTACCTCTCTGAAGATCTCTTCAGGTATTACATCTTCCTCTTCTGAATCACTGTCCTTTTATTGCGTTGTCTCATTACATGTCACAGTTGTCGGTTCATCAATATGGGAAATAGTAATGTTGTAGGGATAAAACATGATAGAAAAGCAGTAATAACAATCGAGCAATTTAAAGCGTTACGAAAAATGATTTTCAATAGCTCAAATAACATTATTGAAAATATTGTTTAAAACAAAAACGCAAAAGTGGAAATTATTTTCAAAAAAAGTAAACAGTTATTCAGCCTTCCTACCCCGGGACTCATCGGGCCCTTGATGGTCTAACAATCCAGTGTTGAGGAATGCTCCTCTCTCCACAACTTGGATCCTTACTCCTTCTCCTCCTCGACGATCACACAACAGTCCATATCATCATCTTCCAAGAATAAATTCCTCAATGCTGCCAGTGCTTCTTCTTCCTCTGACCCCCATATAACATCAGCCTGATGGAAATTCTGACTTAAGTGCGGTACGGGATATTCAAGAGGGTAGTATGGACCACGCCACGGTGGTGACCAATCATTGTATTCCTGCCAGGTGTATTGATACCCCGGCTCGAAGGTTGTACCATGGTGATTCAGTTGTACTGGTTTAGAGATACCTTGAAGATTTTTACCAAGCCCCTTACCAGGTTCATACCCGTTCCATGTCAATATGCTTTCTATCTTGCTACTCCACCACTTGTCATTTTCGATTGCATTAACAAGCTCGATGCGGTGGTAAGTTTCTCCACCTAACCTCCTTCTATTTTCAACCACCGGGATAGTCTGACTGGTGTAAATGGGGTTACTCCCATGTCCATTGATGATTACTTCTTGATGATTCCACTCGAATTTCACGGCCTGGTGCAAAGTAGATGCTACATCCCCAGCGACATGTATCCAAGGTCGTCCCAACAGCAGATTATAGGAGGCTGATATGTCCAGCACATGAAACTCAACATCAAACCAAGTAGGACCCATCTGCAGACAGAGATTAGTTTCTCCAATTGTATCCCTTTGAGACTCGTCGAACGCTTTCACATTCATATTCCCTACTCGTATCTCATTTAAACCCTTGCCCAACCTCTTCAGAGTTGTCAACGGAAAATATTAAGGCTAGATCCTCCATCTATCAAAACTCTGGCGATAAACTTATCTTCGCATTGCACCGTGATGTACAGTGCCCTATTGTGACTTAAACTTCGGGTGGGAGCTTGTCTTCATGGAAGGTGATCTTGTGGCTTTCTAGAACTTGCCCCACCATGTTGGCCATTTCTCCGCTAGTGATGTTGCTGGGCACATATGCTTCATTTAATACCTTCATCAGAGCATTCTTGTGTGCCTCAGAATTTTGCAGCGACGACAGGATATATATTTTGGCGGGGGTCTTGTTCAGATGATCGACGACAGAGTACTCCCTTGTCTGTACCTTCCTCCAGAGGTCATCTGGACTAGTCTCCATAATGGGTGGTTTACTGGAAGCTTTCTTACTGGTTTCCCCTAAATGTTCAGGTGTATAAACTTTTCGTTGTAGTCATTCCTTACGCTGCACCATATTCTTCCATCTTCGACCTTCATTTTCTTCTAGCCTCGGCCACATAATCCCAAGGTACAACATTGGAAGTGAAGGGCGGTGTGGTTGCCACCGTCACAGTGAAAGGTGTGGCCACCTCCACCTTAAATGGAGCGGGTATTTCTGCAGGTGGGATCACTTCTACCTCGAAGGAGCTGATGCGGCTATCTCAACTTCAACTGGTGGTTTTACTTGTACCACAATGGGAGTGAGCATGACTGCAAGCTTCTTAGGATCATCACCTTCTCGAATAAGCCCGATTGACCCCTCGGGATCCCATTCTTCATCAATTTCTATTACATTGACCCCTTCGCCCCTATGATCTGGGAGGGGATTGTTGCAGACATTAGGTGCAGTTTCCTTTGCCTATATGACCTTATTATCAATCTATGTTTGGATATTGTCTTTCAAGGTGCGGCACTCATCAATAGTGTGTCCCTTCATACTGGAGTGGTACGCACAGGTCTTGTTTGGATTGACCCATTGAGACGAATTTTTCATTTTCACAGCGGAAATAGGGGTGACATAATCAGCAGCTTTCAACCTTTCGTACAACTGGTCGATGGGTTCAACAATGACGGTGTACTGTCTGGGTGGTTTGCGGTCAAAATAAGGCCTGGGTTTTTGGTAGTTTGGACGATTTGGAGGTGACTGATAATAGGATGGTTCAGAATTATAGGTATGGTAGGCGGTAGCAAGTTCTGAATATTTGGGAGGTGATGGTTGGTATGTGGGTGGAGGTGTTTGGTATACAAATGGAGCTTTCGGGCCTTGGGCAACCATTACTGTTCCCACTTCTTTCTTCCTTGATATTCCACCTGATTGCAATGCTTTGTTCGTGGCCTGCAGTTCCTCAAAATTCGTCACCATTCCACTTTTAATACACTCCTCGATTCTTTCCCCAAGCTTGATGATATCGGAGAACTTGCGATTCTCGATAACTATTAACCTTTCATAATATTGTGGATCCTGCGCCCTGACAAAGAACTTCTTCATTTGTTCCTCATCTAATGTCGGCCTGACCTTTGCTGCCTCTGGCCTCAACCGAGTAGCATACTCACGGAAATTCTGAGTTGGTTTCTTCTTGAGGTTCTGGATATAGAAAACATCAGCTGCATTCTCCGTGTTGAATCTGAATCTGTCCATGAAATCTAACTCCATGCTCACCCAATTAGCCCATTTCTTAGGATTTTGGATTATGTACCAGGATAGGGCATCTCCGGTGAGGCTTCTAATGAATAGCTTCATGTGAATCCTTTCGCCCTTTCCAACCCCTATGAGCTTGTCACAGTAAGTTCTCAAGTGAACCCTTGGGTCACCCGTTCCATCAAACATTTCGAACTTGGGAGGTTTGTAACCCTCCGGAAGTTCCACATCTGGCTGAATGCACAAATCCTCGTAATTCAGACCTTTGATTCCTTACCCTCCTTCTTCACCCTGAACTCGACTGGTGAGTTTCTTGAGCTCCTCTGCCATGTTCTTAATTAGCAGGTCCTTCTCGGCCGGATTCTGGTGTATATGAGATTGGTTGAGTGGAGTGGGGTAAGGTTTCCACGTATATGGGGTTGTTTTGGTGAAGGCCAAGAATTTGGGTATAATGGTGATCATTGGTTGAATTTTGGGGATCGAGGATAGGTTGTGGGGTATTTTGAGGAGTGTGGTAAGTGGTCTGCGCGTATAGAGTTGGGAGATTTTGATGTTGAGGAGGATTAGGTATGGGTAAAGGATTTTGAGGAGGGGTTGTATATTGATGGGGTACGGGAGGATTCTGCGGGCGTTGGTCAGGTGCATTCTGGGGAGGTGCCAATTTTTGGGTATTTGGATGGTTGATATCTGGGATGTTTTAGTGTTAGGGATAGGTTTGCCAAGTTATGGACCTGCTCAAGCTGACCTTGTAGTTCAAGTATTTTCTTTTCAAGTCGAAAAACCAAGTCGTTTGGTGCCGGAGTACTCCGTCCATCATAAGTTTCCACATTCTCAGCATGTGCAGTGTTGTCGCCACTAATATTATCCATTTTAGCTTTCCCTTTGCCATTGGATGCACTTGGAGGAGGTGGAGGGCCCTGGATCTGGTGTGATATGCTGATGATGCCATTATGTGTGAACCAACCTTGGGGAACGGGAATAATAATTAAAAAAAAGAAAGAAAAGCAAAAGGTAACCAAGTAAGCAAGGGTTACAAAAAGAGTATTTGCAATATTTAAACACATAGTGCGGGAATGTAAAATCGCGTCCTAATTTTGGAGCCTCGTTGTGCCCGAGGTAGGCCTGGAGACAAGTTGATTTGGAGAACTTCAGTGCCAATAATTGCTTAATTTCATTAATGTAAAATAGATGAATCTAAAATGATGCTAGATAAGATAAGTCACTAATGTCACTTGGACTTATAACATTTGAAAAGCAAACGAATAAACCTAATCTATTTGGTCCCAGAAGGACCTTCTCCAGGTCCGGCTCTCTTGGAACCTAATAAAGATTATTGTAGAAAGGGAACCTAAAGATTATTGGCTCGATGGTGTCCCTTTCTACAATAATCTTTAGGTTCCACATATGCTGAGCTTCACATTTGTATAGGAGGTCGTTATCCTAAAAATCTGCCCTATAATGACCCATTTTAACGATTCACGGTATGACTTGCTTCCTACCTGCTTGTCTCATAACCCTGATGGGAACATAAGGGTATATGCCCCTTAAATCGATTAACACCAAGTGTGGAATGTCCCTAGATCTGATGATGAACTCGTCAGTAGGGAACCATTTGAATATCCATTGAACCTGATCCTCAGTCAAATTGTCAAAAAATTGCACCCATTCTGTAGCACTCTCTGGTTGAGCAAACCTGTCTGGGATATAGGTCATTCTTTTAGGGTGATGGAAAGCTATATGATCATTCCACAGCCTTCGTGGAAACTCTTGACCGTATTGACCTCTCTGGAGATGCTCTAACAACCAAACCTGTAGCAGCAGATTACAACCCTCGAAGTGTTTAAATCCCTTCTGGCAGCGGTCCAAGGCCTGATATATGTCTGCTATGATCATAGGGACAATGGTGTATGTTTTCCCCTCGATCCCCTCCATTATGGTTTTTGTTTCCATGGCCAGTCTGGTACGAGTTCTGTCCCCTTTCATCGGAAACACTATCATACCCAGGAAGCAAACGATGAACACAAAAACCCTGCGGTGAATACAACCCAAGGAAGTTATAGAGAATTCATCATGGTAGATATGATTGGATTTTATATGACCATATCATTCATAGAGATAGTCAAAGGGTATGTGGGATTTCTTTAGGCACTCCAAATCCTCGTTCTTTTTTAGACCCATCATTTTCAGAAACCCCCTAGCGGTACGGTTTTTTGGCACCAATAAACTGGGACTGTCGCAAGGCAGTCTAGTGAATCCCCCTATTTCTTCCAAGAGAGGGGTCATTTTTATGTTTCCAAAGCGAAACACGGATCTTTCACTGTCCCAGAATGTTGTGGCGGCTTCAATCAACACATTATTCGGTTAGATGTCTAATAAAGAAAGCAAATTTCCCAGGATTTTTTTCACATGCTTTTTGTCACTTGATGAAATATCTTCCCACAAATCTAGAAACAATGGTGGTATGTTATGGACCGTGCCAAATCTGGGGACTTTGTGCCTCATTTTCTGCAAAACAAATAAGGTTAGACCCTTTCCCCCTCCAGATTCGACTATTTATACATCAGCGATTAGCATACTGGCACTTATTTCTCCAAATTACTGCACAGATCGTGGTTGCGTCCGTTGGGATTATGGAAACCCCGGTGGACTTTTGGACAAGGCTTTTCTTAATAGGCTATCATGTGGACAACATATTAACCCTACTAGGTTTGACCATGATGCATGTACAGTTAATCAGAGTAAGGTTTCCATAGAGGTCTAGACTGGTACCCTCAAGTGGACAGCTCGAGGGGGAAAGGCACATAACCGTCGACTGCATCGCTGATCGATTAGTTTTACCGCAAATAAGCCTTTTCGAATTTAAGGGGTGATATGTAGGAAGAGCGCAAACACTCATCAAGCATTTTTAAGGTATTGATTATGCACGAGTGGAATATGATGTTGAGCATGATTTATGCAACAGTAAATAGCATGTTGTCACGTATTTTCACGATAAAAGAAAATAATAAAGTCGGTATTAATAATTGAAAAGGCGTTTAAGAAAGAAAACAAAGAGACAAGTTAGTTTCCATAGTAAAAATAAATCATAAATGCTTGAAAATAGGCAATTCACATAAAGTGTGAAAGGGAAACGGTGCGCATGTAATAACAGAATAAAGCATGCTTAAAGACTAATTCACAAAAAAAGCAAGTTCGTTATGGTAAGAGCCTAATTATCCCCACCAGAGTCGCCATGCTGTTGCGCCCCCTTTTTTCTCACGAAATCGGATTTTGACATTTAATGAGACAACTCCCTTCCCTTTTGGGATGAGATATGAGATTTGAAGAGTCGCCACCTAACAGATTAAGGTGCGTTAGGGCACCTAAAGCTAATAACTCATGAAACTATTTTGCATCACAAGAGATTGGGTAAGGGCTCGAAATTACCTTGAAGGGAAGGTGTTAGGCACCCCTCGAGGTCCATAAAGGTGGGTCCCGATCGAACTTAATTAAGCGAATTAGTCACTAAAGGAAAATAAAATAATTTAGACAATTGTTTAAAGCAGGAATTAAAGGGGTCCTAAGTTTCTTAGCCTATAGGATCATTTTCGTGCAATACTTGGTAGCTTTCCCCAAGCTGAGGTGCTACACATAGCATTAGCGCACATGTCATCATCTCCTTTACCACCCAATTACTATCTTTCAGTTATTACCTAAGCGTTCTAATAGCTTCTAACTCGTGCCTTAACCGTGCACTACCAGTACCTTACCTATGGTCCTGGAGGTGTTTAGGACATCTATTTAAGGTAGTTCTAGACTGACCTATGTTGCTTAAAAATGGGAAAAACTAAGAGACAAACAAAAATCAGATATGACTATCACATACGGAGCAAATAAGGGCTCGTGTTAACCTCCACAAGTAAACAGCAAATGCACGCAATTCAAATAGCAAGTTTTATCAATTTAATACCTTATAGGCAGGATATCTAGATGAGCATAAACAGAATGTAAGACAACATTTTCTTAAAACGAGCAGTGGTACCTATCAGTTTGCCTACTGATTTTAGTCCTTGAATCTGGGCATATTCCAGGCAGCAAGATATCACAATTTTAAGCCTAGAGTTCTTAATAATCCTACAGGCTTGCCTAAGGTGATAACCATAATAGAATCATATAGGCATGGTATCTAAATCTGTTAACAACGAGTTACTGATTTTAATAAACAAGTTTTTTATCCTTTAGACCCTATAGGCATGCTTTCAAATTTGCAAAATTATTTAACTCCTATAGGCACGATTTCTAGGTGTCAGAACTGATTTATTTCCTATAAGAATGTTTTCTAGTTTACAGGATTAGTTAACTCCTATAGGCATGATCTCTATGTGGACAGAAACGTTAACTCTTATAGGCATGATTTCTAGGTTTGAACTTATCTTTATTTCCTATAAGCTTGGTATCTATGAACGTAGGCAGAATTTTAAGCAAATTGCCAGAAAAGGTTATTATTCAAACAACAGAATCCTATAGACATGGTATCAAATGCACGTTGGGGTTTGAAAATGTGTGGATCCTAGGACAGGATTTCTAACGCAGAATTATCGAAAATGCCCATAAATAGGATCTCTAATATGTGAGTGTAAAAGTACAGAAATAAACAATCAATAAATTCCTATAGGCAGGATCTCTAAACAAGTAGTAGCAATCACATGATTTGGTCAACATAATTAAACCTATATGTAGGATTTCTACCCAAATTTAACAAAAATATAAGGAAAACCCTCAGATTTTTCTAATCAACCCCAAATCTGTTATTACATAAATTATTACAACCCAGAATGAATAAATTGCATAATAGTATCCATTACACTATAGGGAGCCTTCATAGGCCCAATATAAACATGGGAACCAAACCTTCCAACAGAAGAACTTTGGAGTATAGCAGTGATCCATCCATGGCACATTAAAAGTCAGGCTTCCAGTGTGTCAAAGTTCCCAAGGGCCTCAGGGACCCGGGGCAATGCTCACACCAGAACCCTTTTTAGAGAAACAGTTTGTGAAAGATTGGAAGACCAACCCCAATGTGTCAGAGTTCGGAGGAGTCTCAAGGACCCTAGACAGTTCTCACACTAGGGGTGGTAGGAACCTAGATAACTAAGAGTAGAAGTTTGAAAACCAGTATATAAAGAGTAAGGGAACAGTTCTAGAAAAAAAATAGTTTAGTCTCCAGAAGCAAGCAGATTCAGATTACACAGAGCTGTACCAGGAAACAAATATATTCAGCACATAGTTCAAGTAGATTGACACTTGTTCAGACTAAATACTCATATTAGGATCACTTAACAGACAGAATTTTCCATACACACTTGCAATGTTTGGTCATGCTCGGAACAGAGAACACACAACTGAATCAACAAGGTTTCACATTATAGGAAGTAATTAGTTTAGCAATTATCACTAGGTGGAATCATTTAGGCATGGATCCTAACAGAAGCATGCTAAGGTTTGAACTAAATAAACTCATAAAAACAGAAGAAGACAACAGGAACTAAAACATGCCAGTTGAGAAAGAAGTAAACAGGAATCATAGGTCACATAGAAGCATGCTGAGGTCTGTAATAGAACTGACTACCTAAACATAAAGAATAGAACAAGATAACAGGAGTTAAGGCATACCAGTTAGGGAGAAAGTAAACAGGAAGATGAAGGCAATTGGAATCCAAGATTCTTAGCGTGTGTCGTAAAATCACAACAATGAAAGGTTTATATAGCACATAGTAGTAAAGCAAATAAGGTAAGGAGAATCAATCGCACACAAATAAGGCATGCAAAATCAATTAATCAATCAATTCGGGCTAACGGGAATAAATTAACAGCAAGCAAAACTTAAATTAAGGAGAGTCTTTCACGGGGTAAATCAGTAGAAAGGATTGAGGCTAAATAAGGTAAGTAGTAAATCCAGAAATCAATTAGAGGCCAGTCAAAACCATCAAAACCCAGAAATCAAGCCAGCAATATAATTAAGGAAAGCATAATTTCTGGACCCTAATTAAGCAAGTAAACTAAGTTAATCACTTTTAATTGACTGAGTCACAGTAAACGGGCAAACATTATAGCAAATAGTAGAAACCCTAGGACATGCAGCCTTAGATATGAGAATCAGTCGAAAAAGTAAAGAAACCGGAGTTAAACACTTAAACGTTTTCAAAATTTTGCAAAAACTTAAAAAAGATGAAACCCTAGAGCATAAAGACATAGAGATGAAACTTAGTGAAAGAAATCATTCAAACAGTAAAGAGGAAAAACATTTAAATATTTTTTTTAAAAACAATTTTGTAGAAATTTAAAAAGATGAAACCTTAGCTTCTAGGGAAGAAAAAGGATCGGTTGACAATAGAAGGAGAAATAACATAATCTTAAAGGAAAAGTAACAAACAAACTCAAACCGCTTCAGATCTAAAGAGATCTGAACGGATTTAACCAGAAATAGTTAAACATAAGCAGAGGTGAGAAAAATTTAGTTTGAACCGGAGATTTGAAGCCATAAGCACGAAGAAATTAGTACTCACAGACATAGGAGTCAACACAGATGGATTCTTCGATAAATTGAGGGATTTAACCAAGTCTGGTTCATGCTTCTTGAGATTACCCTCAAGCGGCATGAAAATCGAAACACCAGTAGAAATAGGAGGACAAATATGGCCTAAAATTGAAGAAATAAACCTTGAATCGAAGGAGTTTTGGTGACGAAGGGCTAGGGTTAGGAGGAGGGTGAGAGAGAATAGAGGAGGGAAGGGATTCAGAGGCAACAGGTTTGTAAGAATGATTAGGGTTTGGGGGTCGTTTGTTAATTAAAAAGGAAAAGTTGTTCTGGACCGTTGATCTTCTGAGATCAACAGCCAGGATTGAATCTAGGGTTGGAGCGGGTTATTGGATCAGGGTTATTGGGTTTGGGTTACGGGTATCGGGTTAGGTTATCTATTGGGCTGGGTCCAAAAATTAAAAAAAAAGGCTATATGTTAAATACCCAATTAATCTGATAAAATAATTTATAGAAATAGCTAATAAATAATAAAAATTCTATTTATGCATGAAAATAATTTAAAATAATTACTTAATATTATAAAAATATAAAAGGTTATTTTTGTGTAAAATTAAGTAATTATGCACACATGGGATATTATTGCAATTATAACCTACAAATATAAATATAATTATGCATAAAATAATTAAATATTAATATAAATATAGATGATAAAATTAAGCAATAAAATGGTTATAAAATCATTTGTGATGCAATATGTAATTATTTGAACAATAAAATAATAGAATAAATTACTAAGAAATTCTTTTACAATTACAGAAAATTATGGAAAAATATTAATTGATGCTCATGCATTGTTTTGAAAGTATATATGTATTTTGGAAATGATATAGGGAAAAATTGGGTATCAACGGCTGCCACTCTTTATCCGGGAAGGATGAAAGAGTTGTCGGATAAAGATATGATGGCCAATTTTGACCGGAGAGAGCGATCTGAGAGATATAGGCCGCACTCCGGTTTCTGAGCTGCCTACATATCTTTGGTGTTACGAGAATCAGGCTGTGTGTAGTTCTGGATTCATCGGCGGAATAAACCGATGAATTTGTCACAAGGACGAATACATGGTTTCGAATAGGTGAAACAGTTATGGTGAGTGGTCAGGTTTGAAATAGTATGAGGGAACTGGAGCGGGATTGCTCCTGTTGAAATAATGGTTACTCACTGGGTCACCTGCAAATCAGAAGATGTATTGCAAGCATATACGTATAACTTTGCGTGAATTTAAACATGATGCAAATTCCCTTCGACTTGAGAGATTTAAACATAACGCCTTTGAATAATGATGTGCAAGTTTTAGAGATCCTCATTCCATGGCATGGTGTATTCTGGCTATGAGGATTGTGCCTTCAGACTATGACTCATTTGGATAAGTTGGCTATATTGCAGCCGATGAGGTGCAAAGACACGATGCTAGAAGCAACAAGACAAGGCTTAGTCTTGTATGAAGTTGAGGGTAGAGCATAGCCCGAGAGAAGAGAATAATGCAAGAGAGACAGTGTTTAGTCTCGTGCGGGATTCGGGACAGTGCTTAGTACCATGCAAAAGGAAGGCCGCGCTTAGCCTTATGAAAATAGGGAGGCAGGGCTTAGCCTCAAGAAAGTTTTTGGACAATGCTTAGTCCCATGCAAGGAGTAGGCAATGCTTAGCCTTATGCAAGTAGAGAGGCAGGGTTTAGCCTTATGCAGGTGTGGAGACAGAGCTTAGTCTCATGCAAAATTCAGGACAGTGCTTAGTCCCATGCAAAGAGAAGGCAATGCTTAGCCTTATGCAAATAAATAGGCAGGGCTTAGCCTCATGCAAGATTCGGGACAATGCTTAGTCCCATGAAAATAGAAGGCAATGCTTAGCCTTATGAAAGTAGAGAGGCAGGGCTTAGCCTCATGCGGCTGTGGAGACAGAGCTTAGTCTCATGCAAAATTTGGGACAGTTCTTAGTCCCATGCAATGAGAAGGCAATGCTTAGCCTTATTCAAATAGAGAGGGAGATCTTAGACTCGTGCAAGATTCGGGACAGTGTTTAGTCTCATGCAAATATAAGGTAATGCTTAGCCTTATGCAAGGTGGGAGTCAGGGCTTAGCCTCATGCCATGGTGGAGACAGAGCTTACTCTCATGCAAAGAGAAGAGTAAGAGCGAAGTATTCTTAGTTGAAAATGTGTTTCATGCATAGTGATTGTATTATTGCAACGGTATTTGTCGTGATGATATATTCGTGCATCCAAAGAAAACTTAGTGAGTTTTGCGGGGGCAAGGTTGGTTCGTGCCTTCGTCTGCTTGACTTGCTCCATTTTGTCTGAAGATCATGTCCAAACTATTAGGGTAGCGTTTGCTAAAGCAAAGTTTCCTTTCCAAAAGCAGGCGTGCATAATTTTAAAAAGACATAGCAGTATATAGTTTAGAAATTAGTTATATGAACCGGTAACTATGACATAATCAGAGACATCGCGACTTCTTCCGCTGTAGAATTTTGAGGGTCCTCCTCAAAATTATGCCCCAGTTAACTAGATGACTTTTCTGGCTGCTCCATACGCTGCGGTTGGCTGAACTTGATTCGGAATTTTGAGGGTCCTCCTCAAAATTCTGCCCCAGTTTCTGATTGTGGGGAAATAGAAATTTTATTGAATTGTGGCCGAACCCACAGGTCTGCCTACGAATCCCCTCTTAAATGGGAATCAAGTTGAGCATAGTTTGATTTACATCATATGAAGAAGCATAAAATGGTTTACACATAGTATCTTTTGACTGCATCTGAATTGATAGGCTTTCGCAAGAGTTCTCCGTCCATCTCTGCGAGTATGAGTGCTCCTCCTATTAATACCCTGTGAACCATGTAAGGACCTTTCCAATTGAGTGAGAATTTTCCTTTAGCTTCATCTTGATGTGGAAAGATCTTTTGCAACATTAGCTGCCCCGTGTGAACCGTCTCGATTTTACCCTTTTGTTGAAGGCTTTGGACATTTTGTTCTGATAAAGTTTACCGTGACATACTCCATTCATCCTCATTCCATCTATGAGGGCTAGCTTCTCATAGTGGCTCTTTATCCATTATGCGTCTCTGAGCTCGGCTTCTTGTATGATCCTCAAAGAAGGAATTTCCATTTCAGCGGGAATGACCGCTTCAGTACCATAAACTAGCATATAGGGAGTTGCCCCGGTTGATGTGCGGACCGTGGTACGGTATCCCAGTAAGGCGAATGGTAGCTTCTCATGCCATTGTTTGTGATTCTCTACCATTTTCCTTAGTATCTTCTTGATGTTCTTGCTGGCAGCCTCCACAACTCCATTCATTTTAGGCCTGTATGTTGTAGAATTCTTGTGCTTGATTTTGAAAGTTTAACATATGGCTTTCATTAGGTCACCGTTCAGATTGGCAGAATTGTCAGTGATGATGGACTCTGGAACTCCAAATCGGAAAACGATTCAGTCGCGACAAATCCGCAACGACCTTCTTGGTCACAGCTTTGTAAGATGCAACTTCAACCTATTTAGTGAAGTAGTCGATGGCCACCAGAATGAACCGATGCCCGTTTGAGGCGGTGGGCTCGATCGGACCAATAACGTCCATCCCCCAAGCAGTAAAGGGCCAAAGTGAGCTTGTTGCATTAAGCTCGTTTGGCGGCACTTTTATTATGTCTGCATGTATCTGACATTGGTAGCATTTCTGAACATACCGGATGCAATCTGTCTCCACGGTCATCCAAAAGTAACCGACCCTGAGCATCTTCTTGGCCAAGACAAAACCATTCATGTGTGGACCGCAGGTTCCGACGTGTATCTCCTCGAGCAACTTAGGAGCCTCTTTATCGTCAACGCACCTTAATAGTCCCAGATCAGGAGTTCTTCTGTATAGGGTTCCTCTTCTTTGGAAGAAGTGATTGGACAATCTCTGAAGGGTGCGTTTCTGAGTATGGTTTGCATGCTCTGGGTATTCTCCTTTTGTCAAATATTCTTTGATGTCGTGGAACTAGGGATTTCTGCCCGTTTCTTCTTCAACGTGAGCACAATATGCCGGCTGATTATGGATCCTTACTGGAATGGGATCGATGAAGTTCTTGTATGGATGTTGTTTCATTGATGACAAAGTAGCCAATACATCAGCAAATTCGTTCTGAATCCTAGGGACATGCCGAAACTCTATATTTGTGAACCTCTTCTTCATTTCTTGCACATGATGCAAGTATGAAAATATCTTGGAAGTCTTGGTAGCCCATTCTCCTTGTACTTGGACTACCAGCAGATCTGAATCGCCGATCACTAACAGTTCCTGAATGTTCATATCAACAGCCATGTTGAGCCCTAATATGAAAGCATCATATTCCGCCATGTTGTTAGTACAGGGGAATATGAGTTTTGCAGGCACCGGTTTAATAAAAAAAATAAGAAACCCTCCTGATTTTACTAAATACCCTAGAATTTGTTTATTACAAAATTATTACAGACCAGGTGAATAAATGAATTACATAATAGTAATGAAATAACCTATAGAGAGCCTTTTACAGGCCCAAATACACCTAGGCAGCCTAGGCCTTTAAACCATATCAGCTCCAAGGCTCATTTCACAGGTACAGAACAGTCAATGGTGACTGATTCACCCATAGCACACATAAAATCCAGGTTTCTAGTGTGTTAAAATTCCCAAGGGCTTCAAGGACCCAGGAAAATGCTCACACTAGAGAACCAAATACTTAGAAGTTATGCAAAGGAGATTAGGAACCCAAACCCCGGTGTGTCAGAGTTCACAAGAGTGTCATATGGACCCCGAGCAATGCTCACACTGTGGAGATTGAGGATAGAACCTAAAGTACCTAAGAGTAGGAGTTTAAAAAAATAGCAGAATATAAAAAGAGGCAGGGATAAATTTGATTTTCAGAAGAAAGCCATCATAATAGAGTTTAAGACACAGAATCTGTAGACAGGATTGCACTAAGCAAACAAGCAAGGTTTGCAAAGTTTTTTATGCAAAGCACATAATATTTAATAAGTCAAAGTATGGAAAATTCTAGTTAAGCTAAGTGTACATGTTGGCATTTAGGGCAGCCTTGTTTAATCACAGAAACATTTAGACAATGTATTAAGGAAAGCAGTCAAATAATCACATGAAGCCAAAGGGATGCAAGACACATTAAAAATCAAGTTGTCATAGCACATGAATGACAGGGAAAGGCTAAATAACAATACAAATCTGTAAAGTTTCAGGATTGATTAACTAATTAACATACTAGTAGTATCCTAAAGATGCTAAGTTCAGGACAGGTTCAGAACTAGCAAAACAGCCTACATGAAACAAGTTAAAGGACATTAAGTTAGCCTCTAAGAGAATTCATATTATTCAAAAATAACCAATCTCAGAGCTAACAGTATCAATTATAGGACTAGATGAACTCATAGAAACATAAAAGTGGTAGAATCATGCTCAGAATACTTTAAACATGCTGGGTTGAATACAAAGGTTATGAAAACATAGAAGATAAAATGACAAGGGATAGTCACTCACCAGTTAGGCGGGAAAGCAAGAAAATACGCCACAATAGTCAAGTCCAGAATTAATTGGCCTTGGCTTTTAGCCGGCCAAGACCAGAAGCAAATGAGCAAAAAGAATCAGAATTAAACCCTAAGTTTTCAGTGAGAGTATTGATAGATCCAGTCTGTCTAAAGGGGAAAGGGGAAGGGATTTAAATAGTGTATGAACTAAACACATAAACATGGAAAGTAATTAATTCAAATGATCAGTAAAGAAGAAAATTTTTGAAACCCTAGTTTTTCGGTAAACCCCACAAAATCGGCAGAAAATAAAGACAATCAACTACATATTGCATTCGATAAACATAGACAAGAAATTATTCAAAAAAACACATAATCGAACCAGATCTGGTCCAAATGAAAAGGGTCTGAAACCCTAATTTAGGGTAAGTAAAAGAAATCGATAAAAATAGGCAGATTCATGCATAATAGGACGAATATAGACTGGATAGTACTTAAAATTTAAGATTAAACAAGTTTTGGTTTGAACCAAAAGAGGATCTGAAAACCCTAACCTTAGGGTTAAGTACGAATCAGCGAGAGATACGGAAAATAATCGTACTTACAAAGAGCAAGTGATGAACACAGACGGAATAAACAACAAGTTAAGGATTTGAACCAATTTTTGTTCGATTCTTACAAGATCTTCTTGCTATATTAGGCAAGCAATTATGTAACGCCATAAACGGGTAACCAACAGAGAGGACAGGTCAATAAGGTAAGGGAATAGTTGATTGATTCCATTTTTGGGTTGGAATTGGAGGGGTAATGGGTGACGGCGCTAGGGTTTACAGAGGGGAGGAGAAGTTCGAGAGAATTCAAGGACGGCGGGGCTAGGATAATGGTCTCTAAGTTTTGGGGATAAGTAGGTTAATTAGAAGGAGGTTAATTAGAGATCAACGACTGTGATTTAAAAGGGGTTGAGTCGGTTCCGCACTGGGTTAGGGAGTTATGGATTGGGATTAAGTGTTGGTCCAAGGATTTGGGTAGGTGTTTTAGGTAAATGGGCTAAGGGGTTGGTAGTTCAGGTCCGAAATTGGTGAATTTAGGGACTATTAGTTAAATACTAAATTTAATTAATAAAATAATTTGTAAAAATGATAAATAAAATAGTGAAAATATTATTTTTGCATAAAAATAATTAATAATAATTATTTATTACTATAAAGCATTAAAAATTTATTTTTTGCATAAATAAAGTGATCATAAGTATATAAGGGCTATTATTGCAAAATATATCATTTTAGCTTAAAGATGCAAATATAATTATAATAAATACATCAAAAAATATTTAAAGCTTGATATGGATATAAATTATGAGTTTAGATGATAAAATCATCATAAAAATTATTTTTGATGCAATTAATACTTATTTATATAATAAAAATATGGGAACAAGTTGATTAAAAAATCTTTAAAAATTATGGAAAAATGCTTGACGATGCTCATGCACTATTTTGAAAGTATATATATATATATATATATATGAGGAAAAAATTGGGTATCAACAAGGATAAGGAATCGAGTTCGGGATTCCAGGTACCTGTCGAGATCGAGACCAGTAGTGATCGAGACCAAACGGAATAGACGTCGAGCAAGATTGTAGATAGCATAATAATAGAAAGGAGATATATCTGTGATTGGTCGAGGATCATGGCGAAAATCTCGGAACTAGAACGGATCAAATCAAGAACGATTATTTAGCTAATCATGGGTTTTCCTTCTGTAATTATAATTGTACCATAAGTAGAATTCTACTATTATATAAAGGGGGTTCTAATCATTTGTAAACCTCCTTATTCTCACATATCAAAGCAATATAATGCTCTCTCTCGCTTATACTCTCTTTTTCATCAATTTGATTATATTTCATTATTTTAGTATCAATCGGTTCGAGAGCACACTAGCTCGAGGGCTGAATTGCATTTCAACACTGGTTTGCCTTACTTTATTGTTAATTTCTATTATTAATCATCGCATTTATCAATTGATATTAGGTAAAATCACGTGTCCTTAAAACCACATATAAGTTTAATTGTTATCCGATTTTAAGGGTAATTAGTTTGGCGCTCATTGTGGGGCTAAGGATAATTGTGATTGCATGGTATTAATATCTCATAACACACTACTTTATGCTTGTTCTCGTAAGTGTTTTTGATTTCCGGATCAGCATGTCAAACTCACAAGCAGCACCCACACACGCCGACAATGGCCTTGGTTTTCATGGAAAAAATGGCAATATAGCCGCCCTAGGGATCGAAGTGCCTCAGGCTGGCCTCGAGGGAGTACCAATTGCAAATCATGTCGACGTCATTTCACATGTCGCCCTAAATGCAAATCTGGGAGTTGATCTCGAAAATAGCATCCGCAAGGAAGTTCGATCAGGTGGTCGAGGTACGCAGGGCGGGGAAGACGGCGAAGTCAACCTTCAACTGATATTTGAAATGTTACATGCTCAACAAGATGCTATAGCGCAACTAAAAAATCATAACCGTGCACCGAGTGGGGTCGAACCCGAGCCCTCACTAGAAGCTGTTCAGAGGGCCGAACCTGTACCGGAGAGGTCGAACACCAACGAATCGGGGACTGACCCCACCATTATGAAAATACTCGAGGATCTCACAAAGCGAATCGAATCAGGGAAAAGAAGATCGAGGCAAATGATAAGAAAGTAGAAACATACAACTCCCGAGTTAACCGAATACCGGGGGCACCACCGATTCTGAAGGGTTTGGATTCGAAGAAGTTCGTGCAGAAGCCTTCCCATAAAGTGAGGGTCCTAAGGCCATGATTATAGGCTATAATTACGTATTTTAGTCGCTTATTACACTCTAATTTACTCCACTTTAATTGAGTTAGAGCTTTAATCGCTAGTGTTTTGCACTAATTGTGTGTTTTATGCCTTGTAGGAGTGATTCTGAGCTATATAGATATTATGGAACAAATTCAAGTAATTTAGAGCTTTGAAGTCTGATTAAAAGACCAAGTAATTAAGTCGGGATCGTGTTCGGGGATCAAAATTTGATAGTTAAGAACGAAAGAAGAATCGAGTATTCATATTGTGCACTATCTAGTAAAATGCACATAACCTTTCGCTCAAAAATCCATTTGGTCTCCACAATATAAGGTTGGAAAGATAAATCAAAGGGATACAACTTTTATATTTTACGTTTTTTCCAAATTCTAAGCGGAACAGGGTGAAAAATGCGCGAAACAGAACACTAGCCAAAAATCGCGCCCGGGTCCGCGGCCGCGGACGGGCTGCCAGAAAATAGTCCTTTTCCGCATAGGAGAAGGTATAATTTTTTGGGCCCGACCCTACTTGGTATATATACATGGAAAAATGGTATTTTGAGGATTTTTGGGATAGATTTTTGACACAAATTTGACCTAAGGAGGCAGAGACACAATAGGAGGCGGGGAATTTTTCTACGAGTTTTTCCTTCCTCTTCCTATTTTTAATTGTTGGTTATGAATTTTAGTATTATAGTTTTACATACTATTATGAATATCGAATTTGTTATCTAGGGTTTTGATGGAACCTTTTGTAGGATAAATTCTTGTTATGTTTTTATATAATTGAGTCGTTGGATTTCTCTACTTGTTTCAACTACGTGTTTATTGTTGTTGATTGAATGTCCATCGATTGACTGTACCTATTTATTATGTATTTCTTGAGAAAGGATACATATTTAGGTGGTTGTTGAACAATGTCACTCCTAACGTATCTGGGAAATCAATACACCAGGTTTAAAGGTAGGTTTAGGAATAACAAAGACATGGTCATAATGGGCGGTTAGATAAAGCCAACTAGCGTAGTTCGAGAGAATATGTCTAGTAAATTATTATAGTTTCTCGAGAGAGAATTACGGCACCTAAAGTGCTCACGATCAGTAGAGAATACATAGGTGAAATTGTAAGGAACATAGCATGAAGGATTCCAACATTTGGGAAAATCATAACTCTAGACCTCCTTAGTCTTGTCTCAAATTTCATCCTTGTTAGTTGATAATTTTACTGCTTTATAATACTTGTTAATTAATTAGTTAGAAATAAATATTATAATCTCTATAATTAGGATATTGTTTGGACTTGTGTTCTGACCAATATTGAACAACTATAGCAAAGCCTTAGTTCTATGTGGGATTCGACTCCGGACTTGTAAACCAGATTATATTTGCAGCGACCGCTTATCCTTTTTAGGATTAGAGTTGGACGTGATCAGCCCATCCCGTAGAAATTTTGCATGCCAGAAATTCCCAAGTATAATGGGACCGTCGACCCTAATGAGCATGTCACTTCTTATACATGTGCAATAAAGGGGAATGACTTAGAGGATGACGAGATTGAGTCTGTTCTGCTGAAGAAGTTTGGAGAAACTTTATCGAACCACAATTTGTGTTGGTCGGTAATCATGTGGTCGGTAGAGCCAACCGACTAATAAATTCCACAAATGACCAAAAAAGAAAAAATATGTCGCAAAAATCGACAATCGAACCGGAGTTTGTATTGTAACAGGATACTATTCTACTACTAGACCATTGGTGCATTTTGGCATAAGACTTTCTTTTATTCTATTTATACTCTTTAATTGCATTTTTTACCAAAATAACCAACCGATTTCGGTCGATTCTGTTAAAAAAAAAATTACCGACCGAAATTGGTTGGTTTTTTAAGATGATCGGTCGGTTTTTAGGATATTAATTTTAATTTAGTTAACCAAAGTTGGTCGTTTTCTTGAAACATAAATTTTGCAGGACGCAAAAATAGTTTCCCATATTTTTCCCCCCAAAAAAACAACCGAAGTTGGTCGGTTTCGTAAAAAAAAATATATATATATATATATTCTTAATAACCGACCGATTTCTGTTTGTTCAACGCTTACACGTTTTCTCTAAATTTTCAGCACCATGCTTTTGCACTTATCTTTCTATATTTTAAGGTTGTTAGGAAATTGTGGCCTAACGGAAGTGCGGTTCAAAACTGATCACTGTTAATCGAATTGTAAAATTGATTTATTGGTTTATTGTGTCGGGTTATTAGGGTAATGGTTGGTGAACGGATCAAGAACAACAACAATAACCTAGTGGAATCCCACAAGTGGTCGTCTGGGAAGGGTAGTGTGTACGCTGACCTTACCCCTACCCTGAGGAGGTAGAGAGGTTATTTTCGAAAGACCCTCGGCTCGAGAGGGTGATGAACGGATCGAGATTTTATAATTAACGGCTTAACAGTTTGGGGGCGGATTACTCAATTTCCTTATTGGGATAAACTGTTAACCTGTTAAGAATTTTTATATTTACACGTTTACCTATATGTATACAAAGTACAATTTGAAACCCTATATCAATATCCATAGAAATTTATGGGGATACCTGTATGGGTCGAAATCTGACAACGTAAAAATGATCTCGAAGGGTGCAGCAAGAAGGTGATTAAGTCATGACTATACACCCAAGACGCCGTAACGACGAGCGTCATGGCCACGGCCGAGGTCAGGTCATCAAACAACTTTCACGGCGTACCGCTTGCTATGACGCTTAGGGAGGCCTACCTGAAACGCTCATGGCCAGCTAACACACACAGGTCATCAGACAGCGTTCACGGCGTACCACTTGCTATGGCGTTTAGAGAGCCCGACCTGAAACGCACACGGCCAGCTAAGACACACAAGTCAAAGACCATGGGGAAACAGATAATACTTAGTGTATATATATGGATGAAGAGATCCAAAAAAGGAGGACTCTCTCTTTGGAAAATATGTAAAGACAGCTCTCTAAAGGGATTAGATTATCGGTTATCCCATGCCCTTCATCAGATCAAAAAAGAGTCCTAACATTCTTGTATTTTTTTGTCATCCATCTTCATCAAATGAAAGAAGATCCGCCTCACCAAAGATTGGGTGAAACTTTTCCTTTATTTATATTTTATTGCCATTTAATATTACTTAATGCATAGTCTCTTTTCATACTATTAAGTCTTCCATAATCATTGCCAGCATTTATACTCAACTATATTTTTGTATTCATGTTATTCATCTCAGATCTAGAAGTAATTATCCTTGACAAGGATTTATCCTCTATCTTCTTATTTAATTAGCTTAATAAAAGGCCTAATACTTTTTTTGGTTAAACAATATGGCGCCGTCTGTGGAGATTTTCTAGTTAAAATTTTAGTTTCCTCTAGATCTAAAATTTAATTCTAGTTCCATTTTCTGTTCATTGTAGCGTCACCCTGTCGTTACAAATGCAAATCTGAAAAACTGTAGGCAAAAGCTTTAAAGTGTGCCTTTATGATATCTATAGCTTAACTTTCTCCCTCTTCTTTGGTCCTTATGGTGTTTCGTCTTTTCTGATGGGCACATTTTTTACCTACAATAAGTGTCATTAAGGAAGCAAAGGTTAAAAATAATTTTATTAAAAGTAACTCATCTCATAAGGATGTTTGTGGTATATTGTCGGGTGTCATGCAGCACTATACCAAGTTCCTAAACTCATGATTGGGTGAGTAAAAATCGTCTCCGCTATGATTATTCATGTTCTTTGTATTTATATTGTGTGCACATGACTGCTTAGTCATGTTCTTTGCTCTACTACACACTGATGCATACAAATAAGAAAGTCTTCTTTGATGCAATAACAATCTTACAATATTACACGACACAACAGTTTATTAGTAGACATACAACTTTACTAAAGAGGGCGGCCATGCAAAATTGGTAGCGGCCACTAAAAGCATAACCAAAGAAGGGAATGTGGCCACTCCCCTTCACTCGTCAACCGATCAAATCGAGGTAACGAATTATTTCATTTGGTTTTAACTGACCATTTCTCTAAGTGGAACAGAAGCAGGAGCATTATCCCCGATACGCGAACAGGGAGCGTTCGTCGCCAAAGCAAATCCCAAGATGCCAAGAGACCATATAGAGTGGGACTGGCTTGCCAGCCCAGAAAACATGTAAATCTCTAAGATATACGCAGGCAAAGCACGAGTGCATGAAGCTCGCCCGCATTTTTGGCCAAAGCGACGCTGCATCAATTAGACGAATCAACATTCGACCTCCTCACCCCGGTTCAAAACGGCCTGGCAGCGACGAAAAACAATTTCCACGATCACTATGTCCCGGCAAAGGTAAGACGCGGGTACCACAGAGCTCGCCCATGTTTTCTCCACATGTGCAACGCCTACCTGCCCGTCGATATACACCACCACATGTGAACCTTCTAAGCACCAAGTTCATCGCCCGATCCGTCGGCGGCTTCTCCCGGCCGCATGGTGAAAGGACTACGTGGGATGGGACTCACCCCGGCGCATGCATGACTGACGCACGAAACTCGATGAAAATCAAGGTAGTTCGCCATTCGCCTATGCCACCCCACAAATCGCCAAGGTAACATCCGACCTCGCTCTAATCGCCAAGCTAAATTCGATCTCGCTCGAATCAGACAGCTTTCACTGCGTACTTCTTGCTATGACGTTTAGGGAGGCCGACCTGAAACGCTCACGGCCAGCTAAGACACACAGGTCAAAGACCATCAGGAAACAGATAATACTTAGTGTATATATACGGATAAAGAGATCCAAAAAAGGGGGGACTCTCTCTCTAGAAAATATGTAAAGACATCTCTCTAAAGGGATTAGATTATCGATTATCCCATGTCCTCCACCAGATCCAAAACGGGTCATAAGATTCGTGTATTTGTCTGTCATCCATCTTTATCAAATGAAAGAAGATCCGCCTCACCAAAGATTGGGTGAAACTTTTCCTTTATTTATATTTTATTTCCATTTAATATTACTTAATGCATAGTCTCTTTTCATACTATTAAGTCTTCCATAATCATTGCCAGCATTTATACTCAACTATATTTTTGTATTCATGTTATTCATCTCAGATCTAGAAGTAATTATCCTTGACAAGGATTTATCCTCTATCTTCTTATTTAATTAGCTTAATAAAAGGCCTAATACTTTTTTTGGTTAAACAATATGGCGCCGTCTGTGGAGATTTTCTAGTTAAAATTTTAGTTTCCTCTAGATCTAAAATTTAATTCTAGTTCCATTTTCTGTTCATTGTAGCGTCACCCTGTCGTTACAAATGCAAATCTGAAAAACTGTAGGCAAAAGCTTTAAAGTGTGCCTTTATGATATCTATAGCTTAATTTTCTCCCTCTTCTTTGGTCCTTATGGTGTTTCGTCTTTTCTGATGGGCACATTTTTTACCTACAATAAGTGTCATTAAGTAAGCAAAGGTTAAAAATATTTTTATTAAAAGTAACTCATCTCATAAGGATGTTTGTGGTATATTGTCGGGTGTCATGCAGCACTATACCAAGTTCCTAAACTCATGATTGGGTGAGTAAAAATCGTCTCCGCTATGATTATTCATGTTCTTTGTATTTATATTGTGTGCACATGACTGCTTAGTCATGTTCTTTGCTCTACTACACACTGATGCATACAAATAAGAAAGTCTTCTTTGATGCAATAACAATCTTACAATATTACACGACACAACAGTTTATTAGTAGACATACAACTTTACTAAAGAGGGCGGCCATGCAAAATTGGTAGCGGCCACTAAAAGCATAACCAAAGAAGGGAATGTGGCCACTCCCCTTCACTCGTCAACCGATCAAATCGAGGTAACGAATTATTTCATTTGGTTTTAACTGACCATTTCTCTAAGTGGAACAGAAGCAGGAGCATTATCCCCGATACGCGAACAGGGAGCGTTCGTCGCCAAAGCAAATCCCAAGATGCCAAGAGACCATATAGAGTGGGACTGGCTTGCCAGCCCAGAAAACATGTAAATCTCTAAGATATACGCAGGCAAAGCACGAGTGCATGAAGCTCGCCCGCATTTTTGGCCAAAGCGACGCTGCATCAATTAGACGAATCAACATTCGACCTCCTCACCCCGGTTCAAAACGGCCTGGCAGCGACGAAAAACAATTTCCACGATCACTATGTCCCGGCAAAGGTAAGACGCGGGTACCACAGAGCTCGCCCATGTTTTCTCCACATGTGCAACGCCTACCTGCCCGTCGATATACACCACCACATGTGAACCTTCTAAGCACCAAGTTCATCGCCCGATCCGTCGGCGGCTTCTCCCGGCCGCATGGTGAAGGGACTACGTGGGATGGGACTCACCCCGGCGCATGCATGACTGACGCACGAAACTCGATGAAAATCAAGGTAGTTCGCCATTCGCCTATGCCACCCCACAAATCGCCAAGGTAACATCCGACCTCGCTCTAATCGCCAAGCTAAATTCGATCTCGCTCGAATCAGACAGCTTTCACTGCGTACTTCTTGCTATGACGTTTAGGGAGGCCGACCTGAAACGCTCACGGCCAGCTAAGACACACAGGTCAAAGACCATCAGGAAACAGATAATACTTAGTGTATATATACGGATAAAGAGATCCAAAAAAGGGGGGACTCTCTCTCTAGAAAATATGTAAAGACATCTCTCTAAAGGGATTAGATTATCGATTATCCCATGTCCTCCACCAGATCCAAAACGGGTCATAAGATTCGTGTATTTGTCTGTCATCCATCTTTATCAAATGAAAGAAGATCCGCCTCACCAAAGATTGGGTGAAACTTTTCCTTTATTTATATTTTATTTCCATTTAATATTACTTAATGCATAGTCTCTTTTCATACTATTAAGTCTTCCATAATCATTGCCAGCATTTATACTCAACTATATTTTTGTATTCATGTTATTCATCTCAGATCTAGAAGTAATTATCCTTGACAAGGATTTATCCTCTATCTTCTTATTTAATTAGCTTAATAAAAGGCCTAATACTTTTTTTGGTTAAACAATATGGCGCCGTCTGTGGAGATTTTCTAGTTAAAATTTTAGTTTCCTCTAGATCTAAAATTTAATTCTAGTTCCATTTTCTGTTCATTGTAGCGTCACCCTGTCGTTACAAATGCAAATCTGAAAAACTGTAGGCAAAAGCTTTAAAGTGTGCCTTTATGATATCTATAGCTTAACTTTCTCCCTCTTCTTTGGTCCTTATGGTGTTTCGTCTTTTCTGATGGGCACATTTTTTACCTACAATAAGTGTCATTAAGGAAGCAAAGTTTAAAATAATTTTATTAAAAGTAACTCAT
The DNA here is from genome assembly GCA_005239525.1 of Nicotiana knightiana. Taxonomy (NCBI): domain Eukaryota; kingdom Viridiplantae; phylum Streptophyta; class Magnoliopsida; order Solanales; family Solanaceae; genus Nicotiana; species Nicotiana knightiana. The sequence goes on along the minus strand of ML412298.1, from coordinate 982 downwards.
CTCATAAGGATGTTTGTGGTATACTGTCGGGTGTCATGCAGCACTATACCAAGTTCCTAAACTCATGATTGGGTGAGTAAAAATCGTCTCCGCTATGATTATTCATGTTCTTTGTATTTATATTGTGTGCACATGACTGCTTAGTCATGTTCTTTGCTCTACTACACACTGATGCATACAAATAAGAAAGTCTTCTTTGATGCAATAACAATCTTACAATATTACACGACACAACAGTTTATTAGTAGACATACAACT
>ML412295.1:49336-65360 GCA_005239525.1 Nicotiana knightiana | reverse complement strand
CTCCCCCTCCCTCTCCCCATCTCCCCACAAGGTTAGGCAAGATACTTACCTCAAACAAGTCAAATCAGTATTTTAAAAATCCCTTCCCGCTTGAATCAATCTCCGAACGGCTCCAATCTAGCCAAAATAACTTGATAATATTGATAGAAGCTATAAAAAATAACTCCAAACAATAAAGGTTCGATCTTAAACAAAAATCAAAAATTCAACCTCGGTCTCGCACCTTGAGACCCGATAAAACTCAAAAATTCCGAGCACCCATTCCGGTACAAATCCATATATATGTGTTTCATCCAAATCCAACCTCAAAAACAACCCTCAAATCATCAATTTTCATTCTCCAAACCATAGTTTAAAAATCCCCAAATTTCACCTTTAATTCATATAAACTAGGTGTATAATCCATGAGTAATCAACATTTAACATCAAAATTAAGTAAACTTCACATACCTCTTCAATTGTAGTGAAATGTCTCCCAAAAATCGCCCCTAACCGAGCTCCACAACTCCAAATAAAGAAAAATGACCAAACCCTAGAAATGTTATAAGCTACGTAGTTAATCCGCATTTGATGTTAAGAGTATCGCATCTGCGATACTGCATTTGCAAAAAATCGATCGCAGATGTGGAAGACACTTAAACTCCCAACCAAACATTTCTACTGACATCCCCGCATTTGCGGCTCTGCTTCTATGGCATCTCCTATGCACGTTTTCCGATTAAAACTACTGCAACTTAATACAAAATCTCACAAAATCCAGGTGTCACAGAGTACATGAGCTACTAAATATAAACATAGTCAAAACATCTAATACAACTATCTGGAAAGATAGAACAGTGCTTAATAAACTAAAAAGAAGGAGAGTCGAGGTCTGCGGACACCAAAAAATCTACCTCAAAAGTCTCCAAGCAGGAAATGCACCAAGTCTAGCAACCACCATGCCCAGAAGTACCTGTATCTACACACGAAGTTCAGAGTATAGTATGAGTACAACCGACCCAATGTACTCAATAAGTAACAGGACTAACCTTGGGCTAAAAGCAGTGACGAGCTCATATAGATAAAGTCCAAATCCAGATAATAACGGTACATATACAACAAGAAAAATGACAGTAATAGCTCAAAGAAATCTCATAATCATTTTGTACACATTACCAAAATGTAGACATGCTTTCAAGTTTAACAGTTTAAGCTCAACACGGATACGATATGCCAAGTATGACTGATAAGGAATGTTACATCTCTATATCAACTCCCACTCATAATAATCCATCACTCGGAACTGTACGATACATGCGCTCACTATTTGTATGCCAGACTAAGGAGGGACGGATCCTGCCTAAGATCTAATATAAAGACAATATGGCATGTTGTGGCGTGCAGCCCGATCCCATAATAATAGATAAAGCTTGATTCTGTGTGCAGCACGATCCATAATAATAATCTATATAAATCTAAGAAGGAATGTTGTGGCGTGCAGCCTGATCCACAACCTCACTCACAGCACGGCTCTCAAGCCCTGACTCAGTCATCAATCTCTACAGTCTCTCGGGCCCACAAATCTCATACCAATCAGCCCAAACCATGATACATGATGCAAAAATAAATAGAAACAGAGACTGATATATGATATGTAAATGATGGATGTGACTGAGTACATAATTTTCATTTAAGCAAATAAATCAAATGCAGAAATTACCCCAGTGGGTCCCAATAGAATAAGCATATAGCCTAAACATTATTTCCAACATGAATTGCAGCTTAATTACTCTAAAACATAGAGATCACATGAAAAGCAACAAGGTTTGATAACTACACAATACCATGGAACCGACGGAGGCACAATTATCACGGTGCATGCCCAAACGCCTGTCACCTTGCATGTGTGTCACCTCAACACCAACCACATAACACATATTTCAGGTATTTATACCCTCAGAACCAAGTCTAGAAGTATTACTTACCTGAAACCGCGCAAATACCTACTCAAACAAGCCATTTCCTAGCTAATCGGCCTCCGAACGATTCGAATCTAGCCAAAAACAACTTAATGCAATCAACACAAGATATAGGAATTGATTTCGTACGATAAAGCTAAATTCTTTAACCAAAATAAAAACTCAACCCAAAAAATTCAACCCCACACTCACGTCTCAGAATCCGACAAAATTTACAAAATCCAAACGCCCATTCAATGACGAGTACAACCATACCAAAATCATCCAATTCCGACCACAAATCGACACTCAAATCCCCAAATCTAATTCTCAATTCCCTAGTCCAAAATTCCCCTAACTTCACCTTAAAACACATTAGCTAGGTGGGAAATTCAATGGTTATTCAATATTAATGAATAAAAATGATCAAAAGTGGTTTACCTCTTGGAGTACAGTAAAATCCCTCTCAAAAAATGCCACTACCCGAGCTTGCAAAGTCCAAAAATAAGAAAACCATTGATTTTATCTTTAGCCCAGGCGTCTTCGCACATGCAGACTCACCAGCAGAACCTGTATCTCTGCTTATGCGGAAGTCACTTAAGAACCGGACCAGTCGCACCTGCGACCCAAAACTCGAACTTGCGAGGCTGCTTCTGCGGTCCGCTCTACGCTACTGCGCATCCGCACCTGCAGATTCCAAACCTCTTCTGCGAGTCCATCCCCATCTACCAAAATCCGCATCTACGGAGACTCGTCGAATCAGCGGGCTCGGGGATGTAGAAAATACCTCGCAACTGTGACCACTGCCCAATACTCATAGGACCTCTCATGCGACTCCATGCTTGCTTCTGCGGTCACGCACCTGTGACCATTTCTTCACAAGTGCGATCGCACCAGAGCTTAAACACTTCAGCCTTTCCACAAGTCTAAACTCATTCTGATTTCAACCTGAATCACTCCTGAGGCCCCCGAGATGCCATCAAAACATACCAACACGTCCCAAAACATCATAATAACTTAGTCGAGGCCTCAAATCACATCAAACAACATCAAAAATAGGAATCACACCCCAATTCAAGTCTAATGAAACTAATGGATTCCCAACTTCTATAATAGATGTTGAAACCTATTAAACCAACTTTGATTGACCTCTAATTTTGTACACAAGTCATAAATGACACAACGGGCCTTTTCCAACTTCCAGAACTGAAATCCGAGTTCGGTAACCACAAAGTCAAATAACAGTCAAACTTCTCAACTCTCCAAACTTCAACTTTTTCAACTTTCGCCAATTCAAGCCAAAATCACCTACGGACCTCCAAATCAATATCAGGACACACTCATAAGCCCAAAATCACCATACAGAGCTATCGAAACAACAAAAACTCTGTTTCGGAGTCATTTACAGATAATTCAATATCCGATCAACTCTTTCCACTTAGGTTTTCAACCTTGGGACTAAGTGTCCCAATTCATTCTGAAACATCCCCGGAACCAAACCAACCACCCCGAAAAGTCACATAACAACAAATGAGCATTGAATAAGCAATAATTGGGGGAACGGGGCAACGATACTCAAAATGACCGGCTGGGTCGTTACATTCTCCACCTTACACAAATGTTCGTCCTTGAATGGGTCTAGAATCATACCTGAGGTCTCGAATAGGTGTGGATATCTACTTTGCATCTTCGCTCGCCCTCCCAAGTAGCCTCCTTGACTAGCCGACCTCTCCACTATACTTTCACTGAAACTATATTCTTTGAACTCACCTTCCAAACTTGCCGATCCAAAATGGCCATCGGCTCCACATCATAAGTTTAATCCTCATCTAACTGAACCGTTCTGAAGTCTAAGAGATGAGAACGTCTCATCGAAATACTTTCGAAGCATTGAAACATGAAACACTGGGTGAACACTCGATAGACTAGGTGGAAATGCAATCTTATAAGCCACCTCTCCAATCTTCTCAAGCACCTCGAAAGAACAATTATATTTGATTTGTGGTCCTAAAAATATGTGATTTATTTTAATACTAGTAAATAAGCAAGAAATATTAGGTGTAAATAAGAAGAATATGATAACCAAACCAGTGTTACCAAAGGAATGAGGGCCTCGAGCTTGATACCCTCGGGATCTCGAGGTCAGTTAGTAGCAATAAAGTATGAACAATAAATGAAGAACAATAAAGTTGAAGAATAATCTTGAGCACAGTAAACGAGAAAAGCATAGTAGAATGTTCTATAGCAATGAATGATGATATTTACAAATGATTGCAGTCCCCTTTATATAGGAGGGGAAAATACATTTCTATTTACAGTAAAAAATGCTAGTACAGTTGTATAACTGCCTAGTACGGATTTGTACAAACCAATGCTGAGATTTATGCCTTGACCTATATGCCCTTGAGAAATTCCTGCTTTTTCTTTATTGTCATCGATTTTGCACTGCCTCAAGGTATGATGTGTCGGGCCTTCGATATGTTCTCTCGAGGTATTCATTCTTATATCGGTCTCGAACCTTACTTCGAGTCTTCCGAGCTCGGGCTCAGAACACATTAGGGACTTCAAAATTTGACTCCTCTGATTTTAGTCGTATACAGATAGTCCTCGCGTTTCTTAGAATGAAATGATTAGAAACGATTTGAATTCTTGAGGTCCTTGATGATGATATCATTTCTATGACATAGGCATTGAAATGACCGAAGTGTTACATTGGTTCTATTTCCCAAAAGCATTGAGTGCACGTCCGAGCCGGTCGGCCACAAGTATCAATGAACAGTTGTCGCCTTTCTCTATATATACCAACTTTCGTTTTTCATTAGGAACTTTTTCACTCTGCAATACTTACTCTCCTATATAATCTTCCCTTTCTCCACTAGTTCTTCATCCGTATTAGCCCAAAACCTCGCCGTTTTATTCATTTCCTCCTTTTTCTAAAGAAAATATGGCCAAAACTTCTAAATTTGTTCCCCAGAAAGAAGGAACCTCCACTTCTACTTCCCGTCCGGCCGATGGTAAATCGCCGGCGCTTAATGAGATCGTGCCGAGCAATTTTTCTTTGAAGAAAGACTTTACATAGAAAACCCTCCCGATGTACCCGGCCATCGGAAACACGCATCGAGGTACATAAGATTCATCGAGGAAAGACACCTTGAAGCTATGAGGAGAGAGTATAAATGGGGGAAGGAGGTCGTTCTGCAAATACCCTCTCGCGAAGAGGATAGCACGACCTATGTAGACGGGTTCCTGAGCATGTACACGTACCCTTTTACACTGGGTCCCATCGATCCGCTCGTGCTCGAATTCTGTAAAACATATCAAGTTACCCTGGGCCAGATTCATTCATCCTTCTGGCGGATCATATTAATGATGAGGTTCTTCGTCTAAAAGGTCGGGATCGAGTTCACCCTCAGCCACCTCATCCGATTATATCGACCACAACATTTACAAGGTTTAATCAAACTCCAACACAGATATACCAAGTCCTTAGTAACGATGAAGTTAGGGATCGAGGTTGGATGAGCCGGTTTATCCGGGTGAGGACCATCGACGTTATTCCTAAGGAGTTCCTGTCGTTCTCCGCGAAATGGAACTTCGAATGTGAGTAAAATGCTTTGCTTTATTTATTTTTCATAATTTTTGCTAAACTTCGCATAATCATTCCTTTTCCTCTCCCATAGTGGTTCCGTGGATGCCTAATACAGTCCTCGACCTCGAGGACTGGGCTCGCAAACTAGTTGCTACTTTATCATACGACAAACACAAGTGGAAGGATTTGTCGAAAGGAAAATGGGAAGCATAACATCACGGTACGTGTTATATATCTCTTCCCTTAATAAAATACCTTTCTTCATGTGGCCTAATTCCATTGTCACAGGTATTGGAGATTTCTCCGAGATGAGGCTGCCCCCTCTCGGGGAGGAAGATGGATCCTCGGCTCTAGAGACAAATAAGGATAATAATAAGAGAAAAGATCCTCGAAGAGCAAGGATACTCAAAGCAAAGCAGAGCCTGCTCGGAGGCGCAGAAAAATGTTGTCATCAACGAGGATTTTGACATTGTCCGCCGGTCCATGGACGCTGATGAAGACGAAGTGGAGGGTTCAACGTTGGTGACTCGAACCAGAAAGTCTTCCAAGGCTATTAAGCCTGCTGAATCCGAGGCTCCTAGCCTCGAAGGAGGAGTTTCAAAAGAGAAAAGGGACGAAGGCCCTTCATCACCTGACTTGGTGACTGCTTCTTAGACTTCGGGAAATACTCCGAAGGGAGAGAGCTTCAAAGATCCTCTGCCCGATCATAGCGCCTCGGGTGATCTCCCCGAGATCGTGACAGCAGGTCATTCACCGCCATTTCCAACTTTTTCCGAATATGCCATAAAGGATGCTCAGAACCTGAAGACGCCTGAGTTAGGAAGAGCCCCAAGTGAAAATGACCCCTTCCAGGGTTGCTTTACTGGGGTCGATGAGACCGAACCAGCGGATGCGAGCTCAATCTTCGAGGAGGCTCAACGTCTTTGCTTAATTGTAAGTTTTTAACAACACTATAAGTTTTCCAACTTCATTCTTTCTTCTTTTGTCTAATCGATCTTTCCTTTTTGCAGGCCTTCAACAAATTTAAGACTGGGTTGTGTCACTGTGAGGCAGAATTGCGTAGATCCTCGAACAAGGAGAAATCCCTCAGGATTCTTTGTGAAAAGAAGGAAAAGGAATTAAGGCATCTTCGATCAGAGTTGACCAGAGCTCGGTAATACAAGGATGATCTAAAGAAGCAGGTAACCTTAGTTCTGAAAAAATATGGACTCCCTCTCCCATCTTCGGAGGCTAACGCTTCGATGTCTCAGTTGCAGTGAAAGGTGGAGATGTTGGAACGCCTTCGGGATGTGGTCGACCACGTCAACTCTGAGTGCAATGAATGGAAGTCACATATGGACATCCTTGCTGCGGCCAAAACAGATGCATTGGCAAAGGTATCTGCCCTTGAAATTCAACTTCGGAATTCTCAAGAGAGCATTTTGGTTGACGCGGGCAGGATAGTCGAGCTCGAGGCTAGTCCTATGAAGGCCAAGGCCGAAGTTGAGGAATCCGAACAAAAGCCAAAGAAATACAAGCCAAGGCCGACATGATTGTGACCATCTATTTGAAGGATGTTGTTGATGCTCAGATAGAATTGAGAGGGGCCTCCGACCGGGAGAAAAGAAGCAGTGATTATGACGAAGCTGATGCCAAATTCGTTCTTTCCTCCAATAATGAAGCTGATGTTGAAGATGATGAAGAGGAGGCTGACAAGGAGGCTTCTGGGGAAGAGGCTGGTTCCGGGGGGTTGACGGTGACAAAGTCCCCGAGGGGGAAAAGACTCCCAAAGATCAGGCTGCCGAAGGTCAAGTCGCCGAAGACGTAGTCCTCATGCGTGCTGCCCCGAGCACGCGACCCTGACGATAGACTAGGCCTTTTTTAATTTTTTTTAAGGGCTCCCTGTAATAAATGTACTTTTTGTAGCATCATCTGAATATAAAGAATCTTTTGTTTCATCTTCATTTTGTTAATTTACGTCTTGTCTTTAAAATGGGATTTGGTGTTGTTGATGATCAGTCCGATGTATTGTACTTAGAATATAATACCCTTAGGTTTCGTGTTCGATCAATGATCGATAATAGGTGACCACTTAGAGTCCGATCTTCGAGCTAAGCTTTAGCTCGGGACTTTCAAGTCCGAACTGGGTAAGGTCCCGAGCATGGTATGCTTCGGCATTCAAGTTATTTAAATATCGGCCCTTAGGATCTAAAACATCGGCCCTTAGGATCTTTTAAGTTTTCCCTTAGGCTCCTTTAAGTTGTCCCTTAGGCTCTTTAGATTGTCCCTTAGGCTCTTACATATCGACACTTAGGCTCTTACATATCGGCCCTTAGGCTCTTTTTAGATTGGGTCAATTCGACCTCAAAAATGGCTAATATTTTCCCCCTTTCTGGCTAAAGACATGTAAAAAAAAAAATTATTCCTTGGCATGTTTTTATATTTGTTCGACTTTTCGATGGTTTGATTGTCTGGAACCTTGCTTGAAAGTCGATATGAAATGATAGTTGAATAACTCTTGTGGTTTTCTCGAAGGCTGACGTTTTTGAAGCCATCACATTGTTCGGGGCTGATTTTATCGAAGCCCCTTTACTTATGCCGAGGGTAGCCTGATTTAACCGGTTTTTCAAAGTGTTTGGAGGCCTTTAGTTTTATGGCGGAATTCGAAGGTCTCCGAGCCGCATTATTTCGGCCGTAGCCTTTTCATATGGCCGTATCCTTTAGTCCCCGAGTGAGATTACCTTGGCCTTAATATCAAGGAGATGCCTTTTTTAAGGTCATATAAGTTCGTGTATGCCTCATTAAGGTCTTGTAAGTTCGAGTATGCCTCATTGAGGTCTTATAAGTTCGAGTTTGACCCATTAAGGTCTTCTAAGTTCGAGTATGCCTCGTTGAGGTCTTATAGGCTCGAGTTTTTGATGGCTCGACATGTTGACTGTCGATGACAGTCCCCGAGTATTCGAGTATATTTGTCTCTTGAGCCATTAAATGTGAAAATAGTAGACTTCTTCGAGGCACAAAAGTGTTTTGAGATAATAAGAGTGCTTATTTGAGTAATTGATACATGCGTACATGTTTTTTCCATCGGGGTCTCGACTATTCTATATGGACACGGTTCATTTGACCGTTTGGCCCATTACAACATTCTCCTATTGAAGCCCTCCTTAGCATGACTTGTTTTCTTCACAAATGTAGCCTCCGAGGGTGATGCCCCCCAGTATTCGAGGTTGATAGAAAAGAAGCCTTGAATACTTGTTGAGTTTTCCTTAGGTAGCATATAGGTGTTGCCTCATTAAAAAACTTGTCGGTAAAACCCATTCGGGATAAAACCCAATCTAAGGGAAAAAGAGTGCAATGCAAGCCTTAAAACCCAAGGTCTTCGAGTTGAAGGGTGCTTCGATATCTCCAATCGAACACCTATAAGGATTTAGTATAAAATATAAATGAAAAAGGGAAAAGGTCATACCTCAGCAATAATAACGTTTGAGCAACAATATATTCCAATTGTTTGGTAGTTGCTCGCCTTCCATTGTGCCAAGTTTGTAGGATCCTTTGACTACAACTCCGAGGACACGGTACGGTCCTTCCCAATTAGGGCCTAGTTTCCATTCATTTGGTTTTCGAGTATTGAGGGTGACTTTCCTTATAACTAAGTCCCTGACTCCGAAGTAGTGGAGGTTCGTTCTTCTGTTGTAGTACTTTCGATCCTTTATTTTTGATCGGCCATTCAAACTAATGCGGCCTCATGCTTTTCATCTAATAGCTCGAGGGAGGTGTTCATGGCCTCGTTCTTTGAGTCCTCGGTGGTATGTTGAAATCTGACGCTTGGTTCCCCGACCTCGAGTGGGATCAACGCCTCGGACCCATATACCAAAGAAAACATTGTCTCCCCTGTTCTCGACTTCGATGTTGTTTGATATGCCCATAATACCTCGGGCAACACTTCTCTCCATTTCCCCATCGCATCATTTAACCTCTTTTTCAAGTTTTTGAAGATGGTTTTGTTTGTGGACTCAGCTTGACCATTTTCACTTGGGTGATAAGACGTTGATAGGATCCTTTTGATTTTATGGTCTTCGAGGAATTTTATTACTTTGCTGCCGATGAAATGCTTCCCATTATTGCATGTTATCTTAGAGAGAATCCCAAATCGACATCTCGCGGCACCCGGATGAATGGAATACTGGAAACTGTGGGCCTCCTCAAGAATAAAATCACGTAACCTATCCACATTGGGCACACAAATTTGACCCTACATCAGCAACACCCCATCATCTCCTATAGAAACCTCCTTAGAATCATCGTGTTGAACTGTGTCCTTTAGGACAAGCAAATGGGGGTCGTCATATTGACACTCTCTTATGCAATCATATAAAGAAGATCGATAAACCACACAAGCTAGAACTAGACTAGGCTCAAAAACGTCTAACCTCAGGAACTGATTGGCCAAGGCCTGAACATCTTATGTAGGCGGTCTCTCACCAATAGAAATATATGCAAGCCTACCCATACTCACTGCCTTCCTATTCAAGGCATCGGCCACTATATTGGCCTTCTCAGGATGATACAAAATAGTAATGTCATAGTCTTTTAACAGGTCCAACCATCTCTGCTGCCTCAAATTTAGATCCTTTTGTTTGAACAAGTGTTGCATACTCCAATGATCCGTAAATACCTCACAAGACACACTGTAGATATAATGCCTCCATATCTTCAATGCATGAACGATGGCTGCCAACTCTAGATCATGTATAAGTTAGTTCTTCTCATGTGGCTTCAATTGGCATGAAGCCTAAGAATTCACTCTACCCTCCTGCATCAAGACACACCCAATACCAATCCGAGAAGCATCACAATACACTGTATAAGTACCTAATGTTGAACGCAAAACTAGAACTAGAGTTGTGGTCAAGGCATTCTTAAGCTTCTGAAAGCTATACTCATTCATCAGACTACCTAAATGGAGCACCCTTCTGGTCAACCTAGTAAAAGGCGCCACGATGGACGAGAAACCCTCCACGAAGCGACGATAATATTCGTCCAAGCCTATAAAACTTCAAATCTCAGTAGATGAAGACGGTCTAGACTAACTCTGAACTGCCTCAATCTTCTTCAGATAAACCTTGATCCCCTCACTGTACACCACGTGCCCCAAGAACGCCACAAAACTGAGTCAAAACTCCCACTTGGAGAACTTATCATAAAACTTCTCCCTCAACCTCTATAGTACAATCCTCAGATGTTGTGAATGCTCTTCCTTTCTATGTGAATACACTAGAATATCATCAATTAATACTATGAAAAATGAATCAAGATATAGCTGGAATATACTTTTCATTAGATGCATGAATCCTACTAGGGCATAATCAAATAACAAGAAAAATATGATGATACATATGAATAAGAGGAACCAAGATCAAATAATATAGAAGCATCCATATGGCATACTAAGACATTACTTGTGATCACTACATTTGAATCAATGGCCTCTAGCCTGGCAGGGAAAGCATAACATTGAGCCTGACCGCCACCTGATCAGCCTCCCCTCCAGGGCGACCTTTAGCTGCCTAAGCCCCACCCCCAGCTGGCTGGGCGGTGGTGAAGTAACTGGTGCGGAAGTCATAACTGGATCCCTCTGCTGAACTGGACCCTCCCAAAAATCAAGGACAATACCTCCTCACATGTCCAAACTCCCCACACTCGTAGAAACTCCGATCCGTCAATGGTGGTGGAGACTGAATCAGACCCCGAGAACTAGAATAGCTACTAGAACAACCTAGTACAGATGAACCCTGAACTGATGGAGAATGAGATGAACTCTAAACTATGAGGGCACTGAGAGATGACTGGCCCGGACAGGAACTGTATGAACCATGGCTAGCTCACCATGATGAATCGGACGAGCAATCTGAGTGGGCCTATAAGGACGACCCCTGCTATGGAGGGACTGCCCTCCAGAAGAAACGCCATTGAATCCACCCAAACCACAAGGCCTCTTGGCCTCCCTCCCCTCACGCTCCTAGATATGGACCTACTCTAGCTGCCTAGCAATATCAACCACCTTGTCGAACCTAGAACCTGACACAATCTCCTGAGTCATGACAAAGCACAGTCTACAGTTGAGACCATCAATGAACCTCCTAATTCTCACCCTCTCTGCGGGAACCAACCAGATCGCATGACGAGCCAACTATGAAAATCTCATCTCATATTGGGTCACGGACATACCCTTTTGGCGTACCTTCTCAAACTGCCTAAGCAACTCCTCTCTTCAAGTCTGTGAAACAAACTTCTCCAAAATGATAACGGAGAACTCGTGCCACGTAAGTGGTGTAGAACCTACTGGCCTGCTCAACTCATAAGCCTCCCACCATTTGAAGGCTACCCCCGATAGCTAAAAAGTAGTAAATTAGACTCCACTAGTCTCCAAAATACCCTTCATGCGAAGGATCCGCTTGCATAGATCAATGAAATCTTAGGCATCCTCCGACTCAACCCCACTGAATGATGATGGCCTGAGCCTCCCAAACCGCTCTAGCCGCTTCTGCTCCTCGTCACTCATGGATGGAAAACCGGGGCCTTAGCTGCTACAACCGGCTAGGATGATAGTACCCCTGGTGTCTAAAGTCCTTGAACTACCTACTCTGAAGTACAGGCGACGGTATTCTGAGCACCTCCCCCATCCTCAAAAGTGGATGGTGCGGCCGGAACTGAAACATCCTGAGCAAGGCTAGTGTATAAAGTCAATATCTGGGCAGAGCCTCCTGAAGGCGTGGAATCACATTGGGCACAACTGGTGCCTGAGCTAGTCCCACCGGCTCAACCACATCTGGTGCCTGCTACTGAGCTCGAGCAACTAATGGATTATAAGTGCTGCTCTAGCGGCTATACGAGTTTCACCTCTCCTATCGTGGCCCTAACTGGTGGTGCTGGTGGCGGTACGCTCGATCCAGTAACACGTGTCCTCACCATCAGTGAGAGAATACAATAATAGAAGTTTAGTTTTTTGGAAGCAACAAATCAGCACGACAAGAATACAAGAAACTGAAGTTTTTCTGAAGGTTCGGTAGCCTCTCGAAGATAAGTACAGACGTCTTTGTACCAATCCGCAAGACTCTACCAAACCAGCTCATTACTCGTGAGACCTATGTAACTTAGGCTCTGATACCAACTTGTCACGACCCAAATTGCACATGTTGTGATGGTGCCTATCACAATACTAGGAAAGTTGAAATTCACCAATAACTACGCATTTTGAATTAAAAATAAAATGAAACAAGTTTAAGGGTGAAAAACCTTATACATAGACGATAAGAACTACCGCAACTCAATACAAAATCCCCCAAAATCCGGGTGTTACTCAGTACATGAGCTACTAAATATCAACATAGTCAAAACTTCTAACACAAATTGTTTGGGAAGATAGAACAATGCTAAATAAACTGAAAAGAAGGAGCGTCAAGGTCAATGGACGCCAAAGCAGCTACCTCAAAAGTCTCCAAGCAGGAAATGCTCCATGTCTAGCAACCATCATGCCTAGAAGTACCTAGATATGCACATGAAGTGGAGAGTGCAGTATGAGTACAACCGACCCAATGTACTCAATAAGTAACATGACTAACCTTGGGCTGAAAGCAAAGACGAGCTAAGATAGGTACAGTCCAAATCCAGATAATAATGATACAGAAAAATGATAGTAATAGCTCAAAGACATCTCATAACCAGTTTGTACACAGTATAGAAATTTACATGCTTTCAATTTTAACAGTTTAATCTCAATATGGATAAGATATGCCAAGTATGAATGATATGAGGAACGTTACATCTCTATATCCACATGTCAAATGTGCATGTCACATGTAACGCATAACAATGATAACCTCATGTACTCACACTCTCAGAGTACTCAATATGACTGTCTCAACTCTTACTACTAACACTCCAGCACTCAACACTGTACGGTACATGTTCTCACTACTAGTATGTTAGACTCCGGAGGGCGTATCCTCCCCAAGCGCTAATATAAAATCAATATGGTCTGTTGCGGCGTGCATCATAGATAAATACTATAAGGACTGCTGATGCAGCCCGACCATAATAATAATAGATATTAATCCAAGAATTCTTGTTGCAGCATGCAGCCCGATCCACAACCTCACTCACAACTCGACTCTAAGGCCCTGACTCAGTCATCAATCTCTCCAGTCTCTCGGGCTCACAAATCTCATACCAATCAGCCCAAATAATGATAAATGATGCAACAATAGATAACAACAGAGACTGAGAAATAATATGTAAATGATGGATGTGGTTGAGTACATAATTGCCATTTAAGCAAATAAATCAATCGCAGAAATGACCCCAGTGGGTCCCAACAGAATAAGAATATAGCCTAAACATGATTTCTAATATGGGTTGCAGCTCAATTACTCCAATACATAGGGATCACATGAATGGCAACAAGTTTTAATAACTACACAGTACCACGGAACCAAATGAGTCACAATTACCACGGTGTGCGCCCACACACCCGTCACCTAACATGTGTGTCATCTAAACACCAACCACATAACAAGTATTTCATGGATCCATACCCTCATAATCAAGTTTAGAAGCGTTACTTGACTCAAACCTCACAAATATCTACTCCAACAAGCCCTTGCCTCGCAAATTGGCCTCCAAACGACTCGAATATAGTCACAAACAACTTAATACAATCAACACAAGCTATAGGAATCGATTCCATACAATAAAGCTAGGTTATTTATCAATAGTCAAAAAGTCAACCTTGGTCACACGTCTCGGAATCCAACAAAATTCACAAAATTTGAGCGCTCATTAAATGAAGAGTCCAACCATACCAAAACCACCCAATTCTTACCACAAATCGACACTCAAATCCCCAAATATAACTCTCCAACCCCTAGTCCAAAATTCCCCATATTCTACCTTAAAAACACATAATCTAGGTGGTAAATTCAATGGGTATTCAATATTAATAAATAAAAATGATCAAAAGTTGCTTAAATTGAAATCTAGTGAAACCCCTCTCAAATATTGCCACTACCCGAGCTTGCAAAGTCAAAAAATGAGAGATCCTCAAAACCCTCAATATTTATCTTCTGCCTAGGCGTCTTCTCACTAGCGGACACACCACCCGCACCTGCGGCTCCGCTTCTGCGGAGTCACTTAAGAACCCGACCAGCCGCACCTGCGGGCAAAAACTAGCACCTACGAGACCGTATCTGCGGTCCGCTCTTCACTCCTGCGCATCCGCGCCTGCGGATTCTTATCTGTTTTTTCGAGTCCAGCCCCATCTGCCAAAATCAGCATCTGTGGAGACTCGTTGCATCTGCGGGATCACCGATGCAGAAAACACCTCGCACCTACAACCACTTTCCATTACCCACGGCACTGCTCCTACGAATCCATGCTCACTTATGCGGTCACGGACCTGCGACAAATTTTTCGCAGGTGTGATCGCACCATACCTGAAAGATTACAGTATTTCCTCAAGTTCAAACTCATTCTGATTTCAACCTGATCACTCCCGAGGCCCTCGAGATTCCATACAAACATACCAATACATCCCAAAATATCGTACAAACTTATTAGAGGCCTCAAATCACTACAAACAACATAAAAACACGAATCGTACCCCAATTCAATCCTAATGAAACTAATGAATTCCAAACATCTACAGTCAATGTCGAAACCTATCAAACCAACTCTTATTGACCTCAAATTTTGCACACAAGTCATAAATGACACAATACATCTATTCTAATTTCCAGAACAAAACTCTGAGCCCGGTAACCCCAAAGTCAACTCTCGGTCAAACTTCTCAACTCTTCAAACTTCAGCTTTTCTGACTTTCGCCAATTTAAGCCAAAATCACCACAGACCTCCAAATCAATATCCAGCTATTGGAACCATCAAAACTACATCCAGGAGTCATTTACACATATGTCAACATCTGGTCAACTCTTTTCACTTAGGCTTTCAACTTTGGGATAGTCACATAATAACAACCCCGGAACCAAATCAACCACCCCGGCAAGTCACATAACAATAAATGAGCATAGAATAAGCAATAAATAGGGAATCAAGATTACGATACTCAAAGAAACTCGCTGGGTTGTTACACTTACTCAAACTATTATTGAGTCAAAGTTGACGAATGCCCTCTACTTTATTGAACTGATTGTTAAGGGAAAGTTTTGACAAAAGAGTTTGTAGTTTTCTATTTATAAAAATGTAATTGAATTCAAAAAGATAAAAGAAAAAAATCAAAAATGAAGTAATAACTAATGTTGGGTTCAAAAAATAAAAATAAAAAAATAAGAAATGAAACAAAAAGCTAATTGCTAGAGTTGGCTCTCGAATCCAAGCACGACCAGGGAAAAAAGATACTTAAACAATCAACTCAACCATTACTTTCGTCTGGCTTTTGGTGTTTGAGGTGGCCAAACAAATGTAAAGAGGCCATATTTGTGTATGTATATGCTCATTTATTGTT